>VXBP01005910.1:0-167707 GCA_013400115.1 Rhinopomastus cyanomelas | reverse complement strand
ACTATGCTCACGCGGGTCAAGTCCGCCGTGGCCAATTTCATGGGCGGCATCATGGCTGGCAGCGCGGGCGCCGAGCACGGCAGCGGCGCCGACCTGCCCCTCCGCTTCCCCTACGGGAGACCCGAGTTCCTGGGGCTGTCCCCGGACGAGGTGGAGTGCTCCGCCGACCACATCGCCCGCCCCATCCTCATTCTCAACAAGGACACCCGGCGCCTGCCCTGGACCACGGGTTACGCCGAGTGAGTAAGAACGCGCCCGCGGCGGGAGGGCAGGGGCAGGTGGAGCGCGGCCGAGACCGCCCCGCCCCGCCGGGCTGACCCCGCGCCCGGCCTCACCGGCGCTCCCGCGTGACACCCGCCGACTCGGGCTCCCCTCCCCCCTCTTCTGCGGCCGGTAACGGCGTTACCGGAGACGCCGTCCCGGGCCTGCGCGGCACCGCGGGGAGGTGTAGCGGGTGGGATCCGTGTGCTCGGCCCCGCCACCCAGGCGGTTCGTTCGTAGAGGTCGGGGATGCCCTTGTCGGTACCCACTGGACAGAGGATGGACATCCCGTGGCGAGGGCTGCAGGGGCAGAAGAGGGTGTCCCCGCTGGAGGACAAGTGTCCCTGCTTTTGGCTCGGAAATGAAAAGGGGTCCTGCTGGGAAAACTCGGGTTGGTTTGTGCGGGTGCATCTGCTTCCCGTTGCCCAGAAGTGGTGAAATGTTGAGATACCTCCCTGTTGAACCAGCAGTCCTCAGGTTAGCTGATGGTGGCTGGTCTTTGATTTCCCAAGCGCTTCAGGGACATGCTTGAGGAAGATGAGCTTTAAATGGAAAGAAAAATCTAGTGGCCAACTCTGAAATTGAGCTTTCCCAGCAGTTTGTTGCCCCGTACTCGTGTCATACTGTTTACTTCAGAGGGTGTTTGGAACCTGGTTGTAGCCTGGAGAGCAATCAGACCAAGTGGTTGCATGGAGCACCTGAAACAGCAGCCAGGCAAAGGACAGTCTTCATTTCTCATCCACTTGCAGTGGGAGTAGCCATGAAGGCATGTCCCAGCACTGGTTCCTGCATCAGTACACACGTTTCCTAGGATCAGGACTTGGTATTTGGCTTCTCTCTGGTGCAGTCGCTCAGCCTTGAGCAAATCCTGCCATCCATGTTGCTATCAACTCTCAGATTACAGAAGTTGCACTGAATGAGCTCTTCCAAGCTACGAGGTGGTGTGCTGTGCAGCACTGTCTCATCAGACATGTATGGATTGCCAACAAGGCTACTGCAAGACCCACTGTGAAGGCTCCCCATTATTAAAAGAGCAATCCCTAGCTTGATTTAAAAGGTCGTTATGTTATTTGGGACACTGAAATGGGAAGAGAGATTTAAAGCATTCTAAATTGGATTGTTCTGTCAGATTATTGAAGAATTTAATAGATGTCTGAGCAGACACCCCAGGATTTCTAAGCTTAAGTGTTTAAAAGTAAGTTCTAATTGTTCTGCTATTGTAATAGCCTTTTAAAAAGCAATTCTTTACCAAAGCAAGTAAGTGCTGTTATTTTTAGCTCGTGTGAGGTGCTGTGGCTTTCAGAAGCTGTAATTGCAAGTTGATGACAAAGTGGAAGGGAGGTTCTCTGGCTCGCAGGTATGTACATCCACTGCTGCCTTGCAAGCTTTGCCTGAGAATGGGGAAGAAAATCATGCTGGGTGCTAGGAAGTGAAAGCCCTGGTCAGCCCTGTAGATGAAACCTTAGTGAGGGAGTGTTTGGAAATAAAGTGGCTCTTGTGAACATGCTAGGATTGTTCTTGCATACATGTTTTTCTTCCAAGCTTTTAGCAGTTGGGTTGACTATTTGGTGTTAAAAAAACCGAACAAACATCACTGGCTTTCTCAGTTCTTGTTGTTATCTATGTAAAAAGAGTTTGCCTTTTTGCTTTGTTTCTGGTCGTTTTGTTTTGTTTTTCCTTTTGTCTCATCCCTTCCTAGTGCACTTACTGGTTGCAGTGCTAGTGGAGCAGAGCTCAGCATGGTGCTCCTTCTTAGAGAGAACTAGTGAACGTCTTTCAAGGCTTTTCCCCGAAACATCTGCACAATATTCCAAGAAGGGGTTTGGCAGTAAGCAGATGATGTTAAAATGCTCTCTGCACAGAACCTGAGAAGAAAGCAGCACTCCCAAAATTGTACTTTGCTCCCAAGGCAAGCGCAACAGCCGCTAACGAATGAAGAAAAAGAAGGACATAGGGATAAACTCTGCTTTTGCCAAATATAACCTTTTTTTTTCAGCTCTTACTCCTTATGAGTTATTACCAGTCTTCCTGAAAATAATTGCAAGACTTGTCTGGAGGTATATGTTCAACATACCTGCTTTCTGTTTGGATCACTCTTGAGTTCCGTACAGAAAAGAAATGGAAAAGTACCAGGAAGGTCACATTATTATTAAGCATGTTTGGAAGTTTGCTTGCCTTGGGGGGAAGCAGGGGATGAAGTACTTTTATGCTATAGTATAGCATTGTGTTAGTGCCTATGTTAAGGAAATTATCAGAGCACTGTTTGCCTTTTGTTGCAGTACAAGCAAGCACTTGCAAGAATGTTAGGAGGAAGTTTGGTGTCCTCACAAAGAGCTTGTGATGTTATCCAGATGTTTAACTGAAGTTTTACTAGTTTGCTTTGGTATGAAAGAATCAGAAAATGCTTGCTGTACCCACAGTGCTGTGAGGTCCAGCTTCCCTGAACTGCCTTTCCCAGTTTTGCCTGCTTTAGCAAATCAGCAGAAGTGTTTTGTTGGGGGGGGGGGGGGCCTTTAAGCACCGAGATTTTGACTTCTTAAAATTAAGGAGAAGATTCTTTTACAGACTTAGAAGGGGTGGGGATTTGGTCCAGAAGGTGTGAGGAGAGAGTGTGCACCACCTTTGTTGGGTCTGCCCTAATGTCATGAGCTGTTGGCACAGTGGAGCTTGTCTGAGTGGCTTCATTCTCCAAACCTAGCACCAGCGTCTTTCTTACTGTCTTTAGGAGGAGATTTTGCCCTGAGAACAGATCACTGAGAGGCTTGAGTTCAGCAAAGTTCACGTCCTTTAGTTGTAAAACATGTCAGTTTGCAGATGGTGCTGGAGCTCCTTTATGTCATTATGTCTGTGTTTCATCCAAGCTGGAGAAGGCATTTTGGGGTTGGACCTAGTTACCCTGCAGGACTAAAGCAGTTTGAGTCCACAAAATGCCTCTTTTTATTTTGCAGGGACTTCCCCTTGTTCTGTGGATTCCTGAAGGCAGGGATTTCTCACTAGCTTATGCAGAAGCCAGCCTTGTTTCTTATCATCTGGTGTATGCCTGTTGATCTGACTTGCTCCCTGGCATAAGCACATGTCCTCCTCTCCTTTTCCTTGCTTCTCTTGTATGGAACTTTTTTGTAATGGATATTTTTGCAGTATTGCTCATCCATTACATATATTTTAACTAATTTTTAAAATTACCTACTGATCTCTGGGATATTACGCAGTGAAATCTAAATTAGCCTTTATTTTTTATTATTAGCTTCCCCTCTTTTAATAGTGTGATCTTTATGCAAAGCATGTGGGCAGGCAAATGAAATCTTGAAAACGTCCTTGTGCTGGGATAAAATATAATTTGCTTCCTGAAATTTCAGTTGGAATCCCACAGGGACTCAACTTGCCTTAGTTGGTGAGCAGCCTGAAAATGGTCTTCTGGAGCAACTGTCCTGCTGTTTCCTCCTTGTGCGGGAGACCGGAGGCCTTGAATCTCGGTTCACCTCATACTACAGGATGGCAAGAGACTGGTGCATGGTTTGAAGAGTTACAGTTCTGTCACACTTTTCTAACGATTATCATACTTCACTGAAGCAATGTGAAAATGCTCTATCACTTCCTATTAGTCAGCTTTTAAACGATCTTTGCAGTTGTATTTAATCAGGGGCTTCTTTATCATAGTTTTACAGCATGTGGCTAGCTGGTACGTATCAGAAGTGACCCAGAGAGAGGGTAGTCTGTTAAGAAACATTCAGCAAAATCTTTGACACAGTCTCCCACAGCATCCCCGTGGAAAAGCTGGCAGCCCGTGGCTTGGATGGGTGCACCCTCCACTGGGTTAAAAACTGGCTTCACAGAGAGTGGTTGTGAGGAGGGTGACGGAGCACTGGAACAGGCTGCCCAGGGAGGTTGTGGAGTCTCCTTCACTGGAGATGTTCAAGGCCCGACTGGATGTGTTCCTGTGTGACTTGATGTAGGTGATCCTACTGTGTCAGGGGGATTGGACTAGATGATCTTTCGAGGTCCCTTCCAGTCCATAGTGATTCTATGATTCTGTGGTGTTCAGTGACCAGTGGTGTCCCACAGGGATCAGTACTGGGCCCAGTTTTAGTCAACATCTTTACCGATGACCTGAACAAGGGCCATCAAATCTAGCCTTAGGAAATTTGTGGATGACACCAGGCTGGGGGGAGTGTTGATCTGCTGGAGGGTAGGAAGGTGCTGCAGAGAAATCTGGACAGGGTGGGTCAACGGGCAGAGGCCAACAGGATGAGCTTTAACAAGGCCCAGTGCAGGGTCCTACTGCAGCTACAGACTGGAGGATGAGGGGCTGGAGAGCAGCCTGGCAGAGAGGGGCCCAGCAGTACTGGTTGACAACCAGCTGAACACAAGCCAGCAGTGTGCTCAGGTGACATGACAGGCTAATGGCATCCTGGCTTGTATCAGGAATAGTTTGGCCAGCAGGACTAGGGACATAATTCTCCCCCTGTACCAGGCATTGATGAGGCCTCACCTTGGGTACTGGGGGCATTTCTGGGCCCCTCACCTCAAGAAAGGTACTGAGGTGCTGGAGTGGATCCAGAGGAGAGCAATGAGGCTGGTGAAAGGACAAAGTCTGATGAGGAGAGGCTGAGGGATCTGTGAGCTGTTTATCCTGGAGAAGAGAGACTTGTTGGGGACCTTACCCCTCTGAAGGGATAGTTGTAGACAGGTGTGGGTCAGGCTCTTCTCCCAGGCAACAAGAGGGCAGGGCCTGAAGCTGCCCTAGGGGAGGTTTAGGTTGAATGTTAGGAAGCACTTCCTTGTGGAAAGGGTGATCAGACATCAGACTGCCTAGAGAGGTGATGGAGACATTTAAGAGAAGACTGGACGTGGCACTTGGTGCCATGGTTTAGGTTGTGGTGATACTAGGTCATAGGCTAAACTTGATGATAGGTCTTTTCTAGTCTCAGTGATTCTGTGATTCTTTTAATTCTGTCTTTAAACCAGAGGGGTAAGGAGATTCTGTTGCTCTCTGGAAAGCTAAGTGATTTATTTGGGTAAGGAAGGGTGGTGAGGATCCTGCCTGATGCTTTATTTACTCCTTCCCCTCCTTCCCCTCTGTAGGAAGCTGTGTTCATGAGGCCACAGGGCTCTTCCAGACCTTTGCTTGTGTGAGCCATGAGCTGGTTTCTGAGCTTCCATTTGCATTGCCCTGTTACTGGGAGGGAAGATTCTTCTCAAGTTCTTTTCTGTGCTGGTTTCAGTGTGCTGTGACCTCTTTCCTGCAGAATTCCTGCAAAGCTGCCCTCAGCCCTTCTGTTAAACTCTGAAAGTAACCGGCAAAGTAGAGGCAGTAGCACAGATGTAGTGTGTAACATGAAATGGCTGGGATGGTGTTCACTGGCATCTGAACTCTGCCCAGCACGTTATTTTTCACCTTTTGCTCTTTTGCTTTTTCTTGTTCCCTTGTGAAGGTAGAGGGTATGCAGGGTGGAGCAGCTTTCATTCTCCTTATTGTATTCCCTGGACCACATACAGCATGACCAAGTAGATGCTAAATTTGCAAATGACAAAGGACCAACCTACTGCTCGTGCTGGTGGAACTGCAACCGAGTTGTGTTTTGTGATAGAAAACAAAGACCAGTCATTTTCCATCTATTTTGAATGTGCATCCCTGGTACTCCAGAACTGAGTATTATAGTCACTTTTCTAACTCATGTGAATCCTGGGGATGGGATCGTAGCTAACTGCCTCTGTCTCACATACTTTCCTCTCTCTACTCTCACCTTTCTACTGTCTTTTCAGAGAAAAATTATATTTTTTTGGAATATTTTTATAAAGGGAGATGGGGAAAGTCTCAGTCACATGCTGTGTGTAACCTTATACAAATATCAGTTTTGCCTGCCTCTTTTAATTAACTTACAAAGATAATTCCAAATGACACCAGATATCTTTGCCATTTGAAGTTATAATAGGTAATCAGAAACTCAGCTTCTGTAGCGTGTATGTGTCTTGGCTTATAAAATCAATTTATTATCTCAGCGGTGCCTCTCTTTTGATGGGACACAAAGCCTGGGCTCTTTTTTCATCATGTCACATTTCAGAGTTGCTGTGGTTTTCCTGCTCTGCGTGCCTGTAGTACCCATCACATTTTCCTGTGGTGTGGTGACCACTGCCCTGTAATGAATGCAGAGTTGTAGGTGAGGTATGATGACTGTGTCCTGCTGCATTATTACAGGAGCATGTGGCTACAGCTGAGACTTAAGTGCAAAATGAAAAAGGGGGGAGGGAATCTTACAGATTTTAGTAATTTTTTTCCTGCTCTAAGTGCTGGTTGTTTTGTAAGACTGATGATGCTGCATCTCATGCTGTGTTACTTACCTTGTGGGAAATTATTGTATGTGAGAGTTGACTGGAGGTTTTTATTAAAATAATCTCCATCCTCAGCGATCATAAATTTTAGGTTGGCACAAGCAACATAAAATGTGTTGATTTGGTGAGTTAAGATAACACTGAAGTATTTTTCCACTTGAAGTACTTTTCATGTTCTCTCTAGACCTAAATATTTGTACAAATGTTAAGTGTTGGAATAACAAACTGAAGCAGGTGAAAGCTTAGGCAAACCAAAACCACTGGAAGTGCTTGTCCGGAGTCGAACAATCTGTTAGTGTTGGAGAATAGTGTAGGGCTTGCACCTACTGGTTGCTCATTCTAATCCCTGTTGCCTCCTAGTAACAGGAGGAAACACCTCAGTTGTTACCTTTCAACTCTGAGGAGCACATTCTCATTTCTGGGAGACAGCCTTTCTAACTTGTTTCTAGGGTGACTCACACCTGGTCAGTAAACACATTTCTTGTATGTATTGTACTTGGTTCCGATTTCAGGGGGTGGTACACCTGGGAAAAGCAGTACTTTTCTTTATCTCGTTCTCTTTGGCTATTTTCTCAGGTTAAGTACACAGAAATAATGAATTACTTAGAATTACTTACCTTTAAAGCAAAGTGGTTTATGCTTCTCTTTGTCTGGATAAAATCGTGTTCCTTTATTCTTTCTGTAGTTCAGGACATAAGGCTGAGCAGGACCCGATGAATGAGATAAAAATTCAAATCCCATATGTGTAACTAAAGATGACTAAACATTCTTCCTGCATGCAAATGATTCTGCTATGCACAATGCAGTGTTAACCTTAAAATACATTGCCAGACTCTTGTTTCACCCTGGGCTCATATCAAACAACCCATAGAATCCTCATGACAGTTTGAAGAGCTTCAGAAATCCTTTTCCTTGTACAAGAGCTTATACTATAGCATCTAATCTTTTTAATGTCTCTCATCTGCCAAGTCTTGCAAATAATAAATTCCAAATAACCTCTGAGAAAAACATACACGTGTGAATATTCTGATTCTTTGGTTGAAGAAACAGAGGCAGCGAGGAAAAGGTTTGACAAGAGGTTTGATATGAATGGGGAGAACAATTCTGAGTGTAAGGCTCTTTGCTTAGACAACACAGATGTTTTTCCCTGCTGTTGGGTGCTTGGCTTTTGCTAGGTGATCTCTGATATTTTTTTAAGGGGTGTAAAAGGAGAATTAAAATAGAAGTTAAATAATGTGTGCT
Source organism: Rhinopomastus cyanomelas (assembly GCA_013400115.1). Classification (NCBI taxonomy): domain Eukaryota; kingdom Metazoa; phylum Chordata; class Aves; order Bucerotiformes; family Rhinopomastidae; genus Rhinopomastus; species Rhinopomastus cyanomelas. The sequence goes on along the minus strand of VXBP01005910.1, from coordinate 159,874 downwards.
GGTATTTTTAACATAGTCTAAGTTGCACACATGTGATTCCCAACAAGGCAAGTAGAGTTCATCCCTCTAAGCTGTCTTGTATTGCTAGTGCCCCAGAAACTTAAGGGTAGTGCTATCTCATGTGTTTCTGAAAAGCTCACCTGAGCATGATCCTGGCTTCTGAAACCAGAGGGTGACTGTCCTCCCAGGCAGTGTTCCTTTGGCCCGTCCTGCCTTGGTGCTGGTGCTAGTCAGCAGACGTTACCTGCAGACACTCCAGCTTTGTTCGTCTTGGGTGCAGAAGTGTCGCTTGGGAAAGGTGTAAGTGGGAACAGCTTGGCAGAGTTACCATCGTGCAGTAAAGTAATCTGACAGGGCTGTGCCCCTTCGGGTGAACCACTTTGAGCCTGTGAATGTGATCAAATGAAACATGCTCAGTTTGACCTTGAAAGGAAGCAGTGCTGCAAAGCACAGGTCGTTCCTGCAATGGGATCTGTACATCGTGTGAGAAAGAAATATGGTTTGTGGTTTAAGAACAGGTTGAGTCAGCTCTCTGTTAAATGCATCCCAAGGAAGTCTTTGAGTAGGGGAGTGCTGTTAGCTGTCGAGTGAGGGGAGATGTTTATGGGTGGATTTGGGCAGAACAGACTATAGCTTTGATGTGGTATGGCACTGGATTACGTGCTGTGTACTGGAGCAGCTTTTACAGGAGGAGATAAAGCTTCTGGGATCATGTCTGTCCTGCCCCTTTATCCCCTGCCTTCTGGGTTTTTGTTCTGATTGAACTTGTTGCTTTAAAGTGCAAGAGGTCCTACTGGGCAGCAGCAGCTTGGTATCAGTTGTGCATTTTATTGTCTCTTAACTGTCCAATGATTTGTTTTATTCCTCATTACACAGGAGGAGGAAGGTGCTGGTAAGGTTTGGTTTTCATTTGGCCAGTTAAATGTATCTGAGAGGGTGTATGTTTGGGATGGCCAGCTACAGTACATAGTATGGTCCTGAGGGGATTCTCTGCTTATAGGTTACGTAAAGGAGAAGGGGGTCACCTTTTCAAGTGCTCCAAGTGCAAAACAGCACAGAGAAATCCCACCTTATGTTGACCTCACCTCACTCCTCAAATCCAACATATATTGCTTGGTAATTACAGAGGTTCAAGTATGTAGGCAGTGGCCAGCAGGTCCACCCTAGCCAGCTTCACTGATGGCATTTCCTGCCCTGCTTCATCCTCCAGCAGCATGCTCTCTGGATGCTGCCAACTGCACTTGTTGCAAGTGGTGGGGTGTTAAATGGTTGCTGCTGCTGCATGAACAACAGATGTTCAACAGATAGAGCTCATAAAATGGTTTGAGGCACTTGTGATTCTTCTCCCAATACCATACAGAAGGCAAATGTTAGTCTGCAGTGTTTAGCGTTCTCTAAATAAATACCACACCCAGTATTTCTTCGGGGGGAAGCTGTGCTGGGCTGAAGCCAGTCTAAGGTACATCTCTGTTTCCTGATCACAGCATGATTTGGTTGCTGGAATCTCAAGAGGGGAAGCAAAAAAAATAATAGTCCCAAGCTGAAGCAGCCAACTTTGGCAAGTGCAGTGGTTGGAGCAGGAGGGGTTGTGGGAAACACATAGTTGAGAAATACCAAAATATGGACCCTGAAGATGAGATTTGACACCCATGCTGATTTAAAAAAAAACCAACCAACCAAGCACTTAAATGAGAAGAGGTTATCAGTATCAGCCAGGGTGGGCAAATGTAGTGCTTTGCTCATTGTTTGGGAGCTGTATTCAGCATGGCAAAGAGAGTGTGCCTGGTAGAACCTGGGGTTCCTGAGGTACAAGGATACAGGCAGTGCTGTGTCCTCAGGGGTCCTGTGCATTGACAGACTGAAAAGGTCTATATTTTTTTATAGGTAACTATTTATAATGGTAACTGTCAGTGCTGTTGACTGGTAATTATCATCTGTGCTGAGCTTCAATTAATTTCCTTCTTCTTTTTAATCCCCTTCCACCAAAGGTTGCATAGACACCTAACTCTGGTGAAGCCCTTGTCTTGATGGCCATGGCAATGCTTCTTCTAAGTGGTCCCCACCCTCAAGACAAGCAGAAGTTGAATGGGCCTGGTCCCCTGAAGAGGAAAGAGAGCAGTGTTATGTTAGTATTCCTTCCTGGTGTGGGGAGGTCTGTCTGTCCATCATTTTCACTTATCATAATGACAGGTTGTTTTTAACTCTCCTGGGCATCTCCCCTGCTGTAGGAGAGGAGATGGGGAAATCAGATGATGGACTGGGAAACTGTGCACCATCACCTGTATAATTTCCATGGTGCTTTTCTGCTGCAGTAAGAAACAGCTCGAGCTTTGACTGCATCTTTTGCTAGTTTTACTTTGCCCTGCAAGCAGCTGGTATTTTTTAAGGGGGTGGGGTGTGACACCACAGCGCACGTGTGGGTTGCAGTGGAAGATGAGCGTGTGCTGTTCGGTTGTTAGCTTGTGGTAGTTTTGTGGCTCATGCTGTGATGTCCTACATACCACTGCTTCGGAAATCCTGCTGCAAGATGTCCTTGGACTGGCATTAGAGGTCTGTGGGATTGTCTAGAGATCCTGTCGTAGGCATAGCTCTGTTTCCAAAGTCTTCACAGTTAATTTCTCCTTTTATTAAGTCTGGTAGTCCCATAGCTAAGTGCCTTTTGTGCCATCCTCTCTCTGTATTTCCCCATTGCTTAAAGGTACTGACACAGGCAAGATCTTTCCTCTTCTTTGCTCCCCCTGTGAACCCTTCTGAATTCTGCTGATTTGCTCCTCTGTCTGTTATGGCCTGTTATGATAATTTATGCTCTCCAAACTTCCTGCAGAGAGGCAAAAGAGATCTGGCTCTAGCCAGGCTCTGCAGTGCATCTTCTAAAATTTTTTGGCCAACATGGATTCGTTCAGGACAAGTATGATTTTGTCTGTCCCTAGGCAGTCCCAGAAATGGTTGATATGTAGTGATTATTTGTAATGCTCTTAGAATATCTGTTGGCCTGACTTAATTATCTGGTTGCTGGTGGAGTCTTACACTGGAGGTGGGAATGAGAATGCATCTCCAGCTTGTATAACTTGAACAGGAGTAAATTTTGTGGAAAAGTCTTTCAAAGAAAAACCCAGCTGTTCTTCATCTGTCTTTATTTTTTTTATTTTCTGCTGTTCTTCATCTGTCTTTATTTTTCAGGTCACCATGTGGACAGGTACACTGAGAACTCTTATCCTTTGTTTCTTCCCAAAACTGCAGTTTCAGTCCGTTACCCAGCCATGAAACTCTTGACACCTCTTTGCTTGGGTAAAACAGGGTCCTTGCTGTGGTGAGGTACCAGGGGAAGGGTTTTGTCCTTTGGTGCAGGCATGATGTTTAAAGATGCAGCTCTTTGAAAGCTAAGAAAGCACCACAGGCATTGCTGCTTTGATTTCGGGTGAATTTTGCTAGGTTTTGAAACACTTGGAAGGAAATGACTGCTGTAAAAAGAAGTTGCCTGAAGTGCCACTGACTTGTTTTTTCCCCTCCTCTCTTGAGGAAAGTTGCTTTTTATCCTTGGTTGTGGCTTTTTTTTCCCCTTTTCATAATCCATACTGCCTGCCTATGAGGAGGAGAGAGAAGTTGTGAGACTTAAAGATGGGAAGCAAACTTTTCTTTACTTTCTGGCTGGGAAGAGCTTTTCTGAAACAGCTTGAGACCAGAGTGTCCTGTCCACTGGGCTCAGTGTTGTGTTGGGTGGTCCATTTCAGTGGTGAGAGCTGCCCTATGAACCCACCCCATCCCTGCCTCGCTGACCAGGTTCCCGAGGTGGCTGAGCAGCTCCACTTACAACCAGGAGTGCAAAGTATTGCCCCTCTGTTGGTTTTGGTGGCCTGGTAGGGAGCTTAGTGCCTCTTCCCATGTCCCGTCTCCTGCCGTTAATTACGCTGGCTCCACGTCTCTGCAAGCTCCTTGGCAGGCTGAATGCAGGTATTGTTTTTATTTTATTTGTTTGGTGGTATGTGATGCTTTGCAGAAGCCTGTGCAATAAAACTAGGTTCCTTGAAATGTTGGTTATATGGTTATTTTGGAAACAGGATTTTGGAGAAAGTGCTTTTTCTTCTCAAACTACCAAGAGTCTTTGTTTCATGAGCGAATGCTAAATTTTGCAGTAGAAATTAGATTTGTTTGAACTAGTTTTGTTTGTCTTTGCTGAACTTTCTTGCAGGTGTCTTGACTGAAAGAGGAAATTAAAGGTTTGGGGATCGTTCCCATGTAGTTCCAAGGACTTGATTCTAAGTTCAAACTTGCAGTGTGTAGCCTTTGAAAATCCTAAGATCCATACAGTGAAATTTGCCTTGTGTACGTGGTGCTGCTGGGGGTGGAGTATGCTTTTGGATCCAGGTAGTTGGTTAGGCATTTAGAAAGAGAAAATGCTGATCATAAAGCTGTCCTCAGTGAATACTGTTGCTTGGAACATCACATACATCATACAATTTTGTGGGTGGTTGTTCTGAAATGAGTGATTTCCATTTTGCAGGATACAAGTAGAATTTTTTTCTCCTGTCTTCTTCCTGCATTTCACACGAAAATAATTGGTTTTCAGCTATTTTTGTGTCATTTGCAGGTGAGAACTTAAATCAGTCGTAAATGGTCTTGATTATAATGCAGGAATTGGTAAGGCATTAAAACTTACCCTGCTTATGTTAAAAAATAAAGGCATATCAGCATCAGACCCGGAGGATGACTTCTCCCTCTGTCCTCCCCCTGCCCCTGTTAATCACATCTCCAGTCCTATGTTTACAGTTAATTTCTTTATTCTCAATAAGCTTTAAGATCAGGGTCTCATAGCCTTGTAAAATGTAGATGACAACTTTTTCATGCTGGGACTCCCTCTGGCACACTTCTCAATGTCATTCTAAGGTCTCTTTCCTTTTCTGGTACAGCAAAGCTGGGAATGATAGCCCAGAGAGTTCCTTCAGCAAGCTCTTCAGAGTAATCCCTGAAAATCCTAGGTCTGTGGATGGTAATTCTATTAGTGTTCAGCAAGCTGAGTCTGGAAGAATGCAGCTGGTGTGTGGGAATGTGGGAAGTTCCCCATCTCTGCCTTTATTCCTGATTTTGGGAGGAGGGGAAAGTTACAGGCTAATGTGATTAACTGTAATCCCATTCTTGCTTAGTTTTAGAAGAGTGTCTGATTCCTGAATCACACCCCAGTTCTGTGAAGCCCTTTCGTGGAGGAGATGGGGTATTATTTTTGTACCCAGCTCAGTCATCATTGGAAGAACACTGGAAGTGAGAGACACTGTCATGGCCAACAGTGAATGTCTAGTTTTTGCTGCACAGCATAAGTTAAAAATTTTAAAATCGTTTTAAGTATCTAGGTAAATCCATCAACCTGTGCAAGGAACCATTTACCCACACAAAGCAAGTTACTCTTCAGGGTTTTGTAGCACCAAAGCTTTACATTAGGATCTTATTATTTGCTGCTGCATTGCTGCTGAAACTGGTGCTGTGGTTGGTTTTAGGCAGACCAGAGGCAGAGCTGTCTTTTATGAGAGCTACAGCTTCTATGTGAAGTGAACGATCTGGGGACTTTTCACCCCATTGAGACGCGTGTTTGTAACTTTAGCACCAAGGGAACAAAAACCACTTGTGTGGAAGCACTAGGGTGAAGTGTTCAAAACACTGTTGGCTGCTCAAGAGGGTCAGTCAGAACCCTTCACAGCAGGAATAAAACATCCCACAGCCTGCCCCTGTGTATAAACACAGACAACACACCGTTTGGGGGACAAAGGGCATCTTCATCTTGTGTGGAAGGCAAAGCGTAACCTCACGTCAAGGTCTTTCAATGCCATCACCTGCTCGTAGCAGACTAGTTGTGTTCAAAGCTTCTATGCTGCCCATGGCCCTGGTCTGGGGAGGAGGAAGCACTCCCCTCACAGGCTCAGCTTGTTTGCTGTTTCTAGGGGAAAGCAGGGAGAAGGCAGAAAAATACCTTGCTTATATCTTGTTTGTTTGCTGGAGGAATTGGAAGTGAGTGTAGTCGATCTTCAAGCGAAATGCTTCTTGAACCCTCTGGAGTGAATAGCTCTGGAGAGGGATGAGAGCTGAGAACTGAACTTGCTACTGTTTTGTTCAAGCAGCAGTAAATTTGAGATACTACAGTTTAAAGAAATTGTGTAAATTGAGACTTTCCCTTGTTCTTCCTGTCAGGCTTCACCTCCTCTTGTTCCCTGTATTGCTAGCGTGGCAGTGGGCTAGCATCAGGACCCTGTGCAGCAAGGTCTTGATGGCTGCTGCCCTTAGAGTCCTAGGGAATGAACGGAGCATGTGGATGCTGCTGGGAGGACTCCTGGCCTAAGCTGCAAGAGCTTTTTGGTTCAGCTTGCCAAAGGGAGTGAAATGGAAGCAAATTCACTGAAAAAGAAATGGTATTCATTTACAGAATCATATAATTGTTTAGGCTGGGAAAGACCTGCAAGATCACTGAATCCAACCATTAACCCAACTGTACCAAGCTCACTGCTAAACAGTGTCCTTGAGCTCCATCATCTACACGACTTTTAAACACATTCAGGGATGGTGATTCAGCCACCTCCCTGGGCAGCCTGTTCCAGTGCCTGATGACCCTTAGTTTTTCCTAATGTGCATTTATGTGTTGCATCAGCCTTGGGTATTGGTCCTGTTCGGTGCTTGAGAAACGTTGGAGAGTCAGGAGAGATGATGCTGTAGCAATAAAACGCTGTGATGATACTCCTGTAAGCTTACAGCTTAGTCAAGCTGGTCTTCTGAGAGGTTGTGTGGTACTGCCTTGTTTACAAATAGAAACTATCGTGAAGTTCCATTACGATGTAAGGCACGCTGCCTCTCCTCCACTTGTCTTGAGTCTGAATGTTTTGGTACGTGGCGTTACTGCTGTGCTCCCTCACAGCTTTCTCGAAGGCCAGAAAACTTCTTAAGGCTATCAAATAAATAACTGAGTGCCTTTAAAACAACAACAAAAATCCCTCAAACCTCCTCGCCCTATGAAATAATTGAAAGGGATTTTTTTGATCTGGCCCTTTTGAAATTGTGTCATACTCCCCGGAGAACTTGGAAACGCTAGGTCAGTAACTGTGTTCGTTTGATCTTGGAGAAATGCAGTGGTGTCTGGCAAGGATAATTTGAATTAGAGTTACACAGGTATGTGTTCTGAAATTGCTGTGAGCTCTCCGATCTCCTTTTGGAGTGCACACCAAAACTTCTTGTGTAGCCAAAAGCCAAAGACATTGATGGCATAGAAGGGAAGCGGAGTGCCGTGGTGGGAAATCATAGAATCATTACGGATCGGAAGGGACCTCGAAAGATCATCTAGTCCAATCTGCCTGCAATATCAGGATCACCTAAACCAAGTGAAATGGATTCTCTACGTTTAAAACACTGTCAGGAAGACTGTGTTCACCCTTAATTATGGGAAAGCTAAAGAGGAGGAGTAATGATGATTAAAAAAACACCCACAAAAAAGTAGAAAAATAGAAGATAGGGAAGTTGGAAGAGAGGGAACAAAAATCAAGCCTTCAAAACCAGGAGAGAGCACAGTGAAGGCAGGATAAATGTTTTTCTGCTGAGGGAAACATTTAACAGGAATAGAAACCCCTATGACAGAAAATGAAAGGCTGTAGTCAGTGGTAAAATATAATGCTTCCCTGTGTAATTTGGAGCATATGATCAGAGCTGACTGCATGAGGATACACCAAAGAAGCCTTTCACAACTGCAGGTCAGGGTCTTCTGTTGACTCTCAGTACTCGGATCAAAAAGGTAATTCAAAGTTGGAGTTAGATGTGTCATGAAGACCTAGTCTTTTTTGCTTTTTTTCTTTTTCTTTTTTAAATAAAAGAAAAGCCAGCTTCTCCTGCTTTGCTGCATGACAGATAATCCAGAGTGTCATGGTCTTACCTCATCTGGAAACTGCTCCACCAGCTGCTTGTGCATGAGTTCCCATTGGCAGGCAGATGCTTAGCCATCTCCAGGAAAGCTGGTCTCCATCACAAGTAATGCTTACTTGGGAAGACAAGTACTAAAACTCTGCAGTTCCTCCCCCCCAGGTTGTTCTTGCCCTGGCTTTATTTATGTTATGTGTAATGTTATGAGGTATGGAATACTCTTTTGGTCAGATGGAGTCAGCTTCCCAGCTGTGTCCCCTCCCAGCTTCTTGTGCATCCCCTAGACAACTTACAGGTGTGCTGGTGAGAAAAGCAGAAGAGCCCTTGAAGCTGTGTAAGCATTGCTCAGCAGTAACTAAAATATTCCTGTGTTATCCAATGTTTCCAGCACAAATCCCAAACATAGGGCAGTATAGTTACTCTGAAGAAAATTAACTCCATCCCAGCCAAAACCAGTACACAGAGGAAATAAGAAGAAACAGGATGGCTTAAGAAGAGTGTGGAGACTGCAGCACAAATTGAAAGAGGCAGCACAAGCTATACCTGAAAGTGGTGTGTGTGTTCTCTCAATAGGGAAAAGAGTCCTTTTAGAAAAACAAAAGCTCTTATCACAGTGGTGTCCGTACTTCAATACGCAACTTATTAATAAGTTGCAAAAAGCAACTTATTTTGTTCAAGGATGGATGTGTTTATTTTATGGCATTCCAAACTAAGCTTTTCCACAACTAAGAATGGAGAAAGGCTCCTTCACCAAGAAGAAAAAGTAATTACAGCTGGCTGTTGTTAGTATCTTATAATTAATCTTTAAGTTCTTGTGTAATGTTTTAGCCCACATTCTTGAGACAGAAAGGCAGAAGAAATATATGCATGTTCCTGTCCTTTTTCCCCTCTCTGGAACTCCTGTTGAGGATGCAAACCCTGAGTCTGGGATTCGATGCTACCTCCCTAGTGTAGCAGGAGCACTGTGTGGAAAAGACATCACAGGAATCAAGTGACGAACATACTGCTGCAGTACACAGTGGGGCATTGTCACAGGCAGGTTATAAAGCACAGAAGATGTGTGAGTAGCAAATGGATTAGTCACAAAGAATCATTGAACAAATAGCTCAGTCTGAAGGAGCCCAAGGTGGTCTTGACTTTGACAATAACAATCGAGTCTGGAAATGGTTTACCATGTGAGGCTTTTAACAAGACCTGAAAGAAGAAAACTATCTACAGTGAAATAGTCATATTAAAAAGCAGCGTGGAATGGGTGGGACTTGTTCTCAACGCAGAGAAAAGCACTTGCAGTACAAAAATACCGGGTGCTCACAGTAGTGTGGTGAGGGGTATATGTAATACACAAAGCTAACATAGCAGTTTGCAGGAGAGCTTATTTCAACCCAAAGTGAAATGATGTTTTTGACTATGGTGACAGAGAGGGGGATTTCCATATAGGAGTTTCAAAGGAAGCTTGTTCCTGCAGCAGCATTCCTGAACACCTTCATGAGCTATTGCTCTCCAGTGTGTGAAACAGGCATTATGCATATCTGTAGAAAATGATGTGTGCAGTGTTCTTCAGCAAACTCAGCTGTAAATCAAATCGAGAATGAACCTTGTAAGCTGTGTGAGTTTAGCAGTGTGAAGAAAGGGAATCTGTGGTTATCTGGAAGACAGTGTGATTGGAAGCTCAAAAGTGAAGGTGAAAGAGTTCCAACTTGTATTAGGAAGCAGTCTGAAATCTGACCGTACACCTGAGACGTAAGAAATAATACACTTCCAGGTAGCTGGGTAAGCTGACTCTACCCATCGGACAGGACTTGCTTAGCTTTGGATGGATTATAGGAAAAGTGGTCCCTGTTTCTTCATAGAATCATTAGGGATTGGAAGGGACCTTGAAAGATCATCTAGTCCAATCCCCCTGCCACAGCAGGATCACCTAGACCACGTCACAAAGGAACACATCCAAGTGGGTCTTAAATGCCTCCAGTGAAGGAGACTCCACAACTTCCTGTGTCTGTTCATCTCATTTTCTGCTGCCCACCAGTGACAAGTGATACAGAGCTATGAAAACGTTCGTTTTGGAGCAGCAGCGTTTATTTTTGTGGACAAGAGAGATGGAGGAAGCATGGCTGTAGGGTGGGGAACCAGACCTGTTTGTGTTGGTCAACAGCTGCTAGAAAGAAGAATTCATTGTGGAAGACATAGGAGTCTCAGAGTATCTCTGTGCAGTGTGTAGGAGGTCTTTAGATCTCCCAGTGTGAAGGGGTGATACGATGACAAAGCTGACTTCTGTCCATCTCATCCTCCATGTTTCATCAGTGCAATTTCTGGTACAGAAGAGTAAAACATGGCCCCTGAATGGCAGAGTAGTCTGGCAAGGTACTTGAGACACTAAGTTTCTACAAAATCGATTCTGAATAGGAATGTGGTCTACCAATCTGAAAATAATAATCTGATAATTTATTGATGACTAGGACTCTTACTGGTGCTGCCTGTTACAAAAAGAGGCTTCATGCGTGAGCAGCTGCCTTACCTGGTATTAGTGGCTGGGGAATGTGTCCCACAGCCGAGAGTAGAAGATTTATTTGTATGCGTTGGCAGTGACCTGTTAGATTAGGTTTTGAGGAAAGTCATTTTAGACAGGTTTTTGAAGAAAACAAACCCATGACCTTTCTCTCAAACAAAGCCTTCCCTTATTCAGAGCGTGCCCAGCAGACTGCTGTACCAGCAGGCAGTGGTGCTCTTGAAAGTGTTTTGTTTTCTTTTGCCTATTAATTCCTTGGGCCCTTCTCATCAAATTGCTCACTTGAAATTCCCTGCTGTTTGTTTGCAACAGTTGAATGAAATGGAAAACTTCTAATTATATCCTTATCTAAGAGTGCTGCCACTCTTTACTTAAGTAGCATTTGAGATAAAAAAGCCACGTTGCTCTGCATTTCAGCTGGACTAATCTTGCAGTGTGACAGGTGTAATTTGTACTTCTCTGTAATCACTGATCATTTTAATTAAAGGAAATATGAAACAGAAGAGATGTGTCTAAAGAAAGATGCTCTTATTTTGCTCTGTCAGCTTGCAGTCTGTGATGTCCAGTGTGCCTGTATTGTCCATTTGACCTGTGAAGTGCCAGAATTCGAGCAAGCTGATTCATCAGACCTTACCAAACTTCTGAGGTCCAGCCCATGGGCTAAGAAACCCTGATCTCCAAAACCAGGAGGCATCTGAAACACACCAGCGAAGTACTCTATGCAGCTTAGGTGCTGATGGGGAGAGTTCTGTTTCATCTGAAGAACACTCTTAGTATCCATGTCTCCTAAACCATTTTGGAAAAGAAATTTTCATTGTTTGTTCCTTTATTCACCATCCTGTTCTATAACCAAGAGATGGTATAGCCAAAAGTGGAAGAACAAACCATGAAAGGAAATCTTTCCTTTTCCTCAACCCACACTGTGTTTCTGCCCTCACTTGAGAATTCAGGATAGCCATCAGCCTTACCGTGGTCTTCACAAGGAATGAACTTCCAATGAACTGAAAAAATGCAACCCCTACTGAAACCAAGCTATATTTGTAATAATCAAGGATGTGTGTATAATGAATACTTTGGAGGACAGAGCTATAGGAATTATGAAACCTGTGTATGCTTTGAATACCCTACTCTCCTGCCTCACCCCATCATTCTTGCTCTGTGCCCTTTTTCTCATCGTCACCCGCTAGTGCCATTGTTGTCCCATAAGGTGCCTCATGTTCTACCACAGACTTATTTCTGGGTGATTTCTCTGCTGTTTAGTTAGAAGGTCTCCTCACATGTTAGTTTCTGAAGATGTTTGTGTGTACCTGGATGAAACACTGGGCAAAGTTTCTTCTCTGTCTGCCAGATCTCAAAGATGCTATTGCTTTGTGAAGGCCTGATCTCCCTAACAGTATTTTGAACAGCGGGCTATTTTAAGCCACAATCAAAATAGCCCCTTCGTTTGATTGTTGAAAGAAAGACCTGCCACAGACTTACTGTAAGTCTCTTGGAAAAAATCCAGTAGGATTAAGTGTTGTCTGTGCGCTCTTAGATGGTGAAGCTAGCAAAAGATTACACTTGGAGATTTTGTGGAGCTTTCCTAGTTGCCCAGGAATAGTTACGTGTGGGATGCTTGAGTAATATTAAAACAATTCTTTGCATAATACTGTAACTTCCACTGTCAAATGTGATTTTTACATCTCCAAATTCCAGGGATCCTTATTTATGCTGTATCTTGAAGATCCTGTTAAAACTATCAGAATGTCCTAATTTCAGGATATGGTGGTATTTGCTGAGAGTGAAACACTGGTTTGTACCAGCTCTGCTTCTGCTACAAAATGAAAATCGGTATTTTTCTCGTCTATTCCAAACTCAGAGGCTGTTTCCAACCATTGCTACCCTGCCTTCTGTTTTCTCGGGTCTGGCAGAGGGATGGGAAGTGTAGGAGGACAGGCAATTGATGTTTAATCCTTCATATGTTTTCTAATTTATACTAGGGATGATTATATATGCATCTAGAGCAAATAGGCACATATGCATATTCTAAATGGAGCTGCATTAGGGTTTTCTGCTGCAGACAAACACTCTGTCATCTTCCACAGCCTCCATTATCAAACTCTGTGTGATGTATTTTCACATCAGCACTGTTCTTGCAGATGAGCAATCTTTGTTAAGATTTAGTGCTTGAGAAGTCTTGTTTCTTAGGAGATTTTGTCAAGTTGTCACTTCTTGGATCAAATTTGGGTCTTCCTTATACAGAGTAATTAAAAATGCTGTGCAAACTACAGAATTCCCTGACGTGGTTATGATACTTGAGTGGTTGGGTGATCATTTTGTGTGATGTACCAAATGCTGCTTTAAAGAGTAAAATTTAAGCCCTGTGGTGCTGTGAGTGTGTCACTGTAGCTGCTGATTTGTTGCAGGGCTGAACATGGCCCATATATCTCTCTGGTCCCTACAGGCAAATTATCTGCTTTCCACACTGCCCTTTATTCCATGATTGAATGCGTGGACAAGTGTGATAGTTGCTCCCAAAAGGTGCTTTGGAGGTTCCCAAATTCTCTGTGGTGTTCACCAGCAGCGGGTAGTACCATGTGGAGAAATTTGTGCCGTTCTTTTGTCTGGAGTTTCTTGGCTTCGAGGCTTCTTGGTTTTCTGTCATTAAGAAAGGAGTAGAAAGAAACATCTCTTCAGATGCCAGATATGTATCGGTAATGACAGGGAGTTATTTTCCTATTATTGAGCATTTCTTGCTTTGGTAATTATTGTTGTGTAGCAGTGCCATCACTGGAGTTGCTGCCAAATTGGTTTATAAATCTGCAGAGACTGCAGCTAGTGAGGGAAGTCTATTCAAATACACAGACTTGGTTCACATTTTGAAATTTCCAGGTTGCAGAGTACAGATGATTGTCCTTACTACTTAATTTTGTGTTTTGAAGTCACAAATCACTGGTTATCTTCCTTGAGAAAATGTGAGGTGGCTGTCATGCTTCCTTGGATGAGAAGCAGCTACAGGGATGTACCAAATGGGAGTGGGTAGAGCACGGAGCGATTCAATCCGGTCGAGGCTGTTCAGCTGTCCAGAAGCATGAGGTTAGCAAGCTGGTGTGCTCTTGAAGAGAAGATGGCTGAGGAGTAGACTACAGAGATGGTTTTAAAGATGAACCATTGCTTGGTATAAGTGGACAAAGTGAAGGCTTTGGGATTTTGATAGTTGCATCCTGCTTTTAGGTTGGGATGTCTGTGAAAAGATACCCCTCTGCTTTACAGTCAGCCTGGCAATATCTATCTTGCATCTGTAATGTGCCCCAGAACTGTAGGGTGGATAAAGGTTTGCCTCCACACATCACATTGTGAGGGCACTGGTTGATGTTCTAGTGTCAACTATCAGAAGAGCTGCAGAATGAAGACAACAGCTGTGGAAGTTATTCCAAAGATGGAGAAAGCGCCTTAGAGCAGAAGAGCTAATCTAGTTAACAAAAAAAAAATAGAGATGAGCTGATAAGAGTTATGAAAATATTTGTGGGGAGAATGTGTCATGGAGGAGCACTTTTGTCTAGTGAAGAAAAGCGCGTACGCAGAGAGGCGTGTTAATTCAAACGGGAAGTGAAGCACAACTCTTCTGTGGGTGGTGGGTAGTTGAAGGCTCTGTCAGGGAGATGGGCGAAGCTCCTCGTTGGTGATCCTAACGTGACAACTGGATCCTCCAGAGACACCAGGTGTTTCTACAAACACAAATGACCAACGCTGATCCTCATGTATGTCAATCACTTGTAAGGGTCTGTGGTATGAGGTCTGAGTAGATAATTGTTTCTTCTGGCATGAGAACATTTTGTAAACATACTCTTTATAGAAACCCTTAGTAAAGAAAGCTATTTTCATGACGATTGTCAGTGTTGGTTTAGCACTTTCATGTTTAACTACTTGGTGTTGCTTATGCTGCTGTGATTAGGGATTGTGGCAGCCTTATTAGTAGCTATAGAGATGCCTTGCACTGTCACCCATCTAGAAGAGTTTATCTCAGATGATAATTAAGCAGGTAGCCAATTAGTTCAGTAGTGGCTGAACCCCCAAATGCTCTCTGTGTGCATACAAGGCGGGTAGTCCTCATACCTGGTGACAGAGTTACAAAAGCCTCAGTTGTAGAATAGCCGTGAGGAATGACGTGGCAGTAAAGTCTCCAGACGTGCCACTTGCAGTAGAGCAGTCTTCCCACTTCAGAGAAACATCAGCCCCTAGTTTCAGACTAATGAGGCTGAGATTAAAATGTGGTTCTGGAAGATGGTTTCTCACAACTGGTCTGCAAAATACCTGAAAGGATTCTGCAAAACCCTGTCTCTGGCAGTTTACAGTCTTGGAAAAAGTATTTTAATTGGGGGGTACCTGTACTTGGAGCATTTGTGTTTCTTCTGGGTTATTTACTATATGTTCACAACTGCCCTGGTGCTGCTTTGACTGCTAGAAGAACATTGACTAGTATTTTGATTAATTCTGAGTGATTAAAGGTGAGCGTTTGCGTCACCACATTTCCTTCTCCATTTGATTTCATTTTATTCAGTCCCTGAGGAGTTATAAAACATCTACCAGCTTTCTGCAGTATCTACATAAGTACTTAATTGAGAAGTAACTGTATTAATAGAATTTCTTGTTCCTTATTTTAGTCTAAAGTGTATGTGTAATTTGGTAACGTGGCCAGTGAACAGGAAAGCCTGCTGAATCTCATGCGTAAAGAAAGCAATGGTTTCCTGAGAGAATCTGTAGGGATCTCTGTGTCTTTTTGTCTCTGTCTTCCTCTCTAAATATATATGTATGAGCATGGCTGTGTATTTATAGATATATACAATATGACTCTGTGTGAATATCTGTATATAGTTATACATATGAGTGCACACATATTTTGGAACAAGTTTCTATCAAGATGTGACAGACCAGCTCTTTGGAGACCTCACTTGTGCCAAGGGCACAGAGAAACCTTTCAGGACAGCTAGCTCAAGGCAAGGCTGGTACTTCATCTCACCTGCTTTGCTTAGTCTTACCTTTGTGCTGTCATTAGAAAGAGTAGTGTTTTCATCACCAGTCTTTCCCCCTTATGTCTTACTGTAGATAACTGGGGTTGGAGTTACCACAAATGGGGTGAAAAGATCCGAGCATAGTATCGTTTGGCTGGTTTGAAATCTGTATTAAAATAAAACTGACTTTACAAAACAAAAAATCCCTCTACATACATTTATGGGCAGGACTACATACATTTAGGGGTTGGACTCGATGATCTCTTGGGTCCCTTCCAACCCCTAACATCCTATGATCCTATGATCAAGCCTAGTGATTCAAAGGACAGATGCACACTCAGTTATCCTATCTCTCAAGAGGTCAATCCATGACTTGAAGTTCTTTAGAGGAAAATTTCAACCAAGCTTGTCCAAGGTGCAGAGCTATGAGTTTAAATACTCACAGACTTCCTGAAAACATCTTGATTTGTCTGTTCTCTTTGGCCAGGCCTGATTGTGTGTCAGGTGGGTATATTGGTGAGTCATGCTTACTTGGGAATTGGGCATAGTGCAAGCAGCCTCCTCCCCTGTAATGAAGGATGTGCAGAAGGAGCTGGAAATAATCTCAGAAGTTTAAGTATTGTTTCATAAGAAAAGGGGAGAACACGGGCTGTGGTGGTAGCTGTGACAGCATGTCTGTGCTTCAGGAGACATCAGGAGCTGAAATAACAATTTTTACTAACACTGCTGCAGTCACTGCCGACCCCTGAAATTCAGAGGGGACAGTGAAAGCATTATTGACCTTCCTGAGAGCATCAATGCCTGGGTTCCTAATTATTGATGTGTTAAAGCAAGAGCCAGTTGATATCACAAACCAAAACCAAAGTACATTGGAAATAAGCTTTTTTAGCTTTAAGCTGAAGCATAATTTATTCTTAATGGAATTCTTTTTATAAATTGCTAGGCTGTGCATTTAAAAATATTGATTGTAGGGTTTTAGTGATTCTAAGTGGGAAGATGCTGCAAGATGAGAAGCACCCCTTCTGTGTCCTCGTTTGTTTTATGACGTTAAGAAAATGCAGAAAAATTTAAATTAAAAAAACCTCCAAACTTAGGAGCGAAGTTATGAGAAGGAAGGAAAATATCCCAAACAAATCACAACCCACATTTTTAAAACGTTTTTAATATTTGCTTGTAATAATGTCTGTTAAAATACTTTATGCTCCAAAGTGCTGTTTGGACGTCAACTGACTGGAAGTTGAAGAGTTTTGTGAAGAGTGTGAGTTTTTTGGTTTTAATTGTTGTACTTATTTCTTGTGGGGCATCTAGATGATTCTGGACACTGATGTTCCAAATGTCCTGTGCAGCACCCATCACCTTTACGTTTTAAGAAACAAGCTAAGAAAATACGCAATAAAATGTGTGTTGTCTGTGCTAGTATTTGAATCAAAATTTGGCAGAGATTACCATGTCCAGTGTCAAATACAGCATTGCAGTAAGGATTTGAAAGTTTAATGCCGACAGTCTTCCTTCAAAGCCTGGACATATGAGGGCTGTTAGGTTGAATCGGATGTCTTCCAGCAAGGTTTGACATTTATGGCTACTCTAAATTTTAGAAAAGCTGAAAGTCTAACGTTGCCTCTTAAAAACTCACGTACACCAGTGCAGCTGCCTTGGTGCACAGTCCGGTGTTGCTGTGCTTTTCTGCGTTGTCTTGCTAATTATTTGCCTCCGCAGAGAGGAGCTGGGATATAACTTTTTGGGGTTGAGTGCCTTATGTTTTTTGTCTGATAAACAGTATCTGAGCTTGCAGTCCAGAAGTAGTATCATTTTTTCAAATGAGTTGTTAACCTAGGGTTTCATTCTGCTTCCATTGAAGTCAACTAAGTGGCTTCCCTTTGGATTAAGCTGTTTGCAAGAGTGAGTCTTTGGCAATATATACGAATTGGAGGGGGAGGTTCTGAACTGATGAATCTCTTCCATGCATGTTTCATTAGTCTAGTGTAAAGGTGGTTTGCTCTTCACATAGGAAAAAGCAATTACCTGGCTATGTGTTTATCTGCTTGATCCCTGTAAGTAAAATTTTTATTAAGATGGGGAAACTTGGGAATAAATACTTTTTATACCTCTACTACCTGAAAATCAGCACAGTGTTTTCCACACGTGGTAGCGTTTATTCTAGTCCCTGTACATTAATCCTCAGTGGTTTGGATTTTATGTTTTGCCTTTTTTACCTAATGGACTGCTGTTATGGAGTGTTTAATTGTGAATTTGAAAAAAAAATACGTGTCTGGCCTGTTATTAGTCTCAAAGCTACCTGGGAGCATAATGTTAATTGTTCCATAGGCGGTGCTCTGTCTGGTGTCAGCAGCCTGGCTCATGTGATGCAGCTCTTGTTCTTTAGGGACCTACCCTGTTGTAGGGGTGATGGATCTTCCAGTGTGGGCTTGAAACCAGTCTGCTGTGCATGGTAAATTACAGTGTGCCATTTGGTTTGCAAATATGGGGTGTGTGATGTTACTGGAGGGCTGAAGACTGACCTGTAGCCATTAGCGACTAGAAACCCTTCAGGTATGAGTGGGCTGTGCTCTTGTGTACTGGGATACTCTATGTCAGTGCTTTGTCCTTGCCACTGAAGTGAGTGCTACCCTGATATGGATGTGAGGATTTCTCCTGAGGCTGGAGAAGATGGAAGGCCCTTGCCAGTGCATGTGTTGTGCCCTGCTGGGGCTCAGAGATGTAATGTGACAAAAAGCTTCTTGTTGGAGGCAGAACAACAAAACATGCCTAAAATCTTAATGATTGGTGCCAGAGACGAGTAAAGATTAATGGGTGAAACTAGCACTGTGGTTGTAGTGTGTATGATCTTTCAAGGTCCTTTCCAATCCCTAATGTTCTGTGATTCTGTGGAAGACAGCAGCTCCAGTGATTGAAGAGGAAATGATAACGTGTGTGGCCCGAAGGGGCTGAGCTGCCGTTCCGGGCTCCCCAAGTTCTGTGTCTGTGATGACTGGGTGCCTGCGTGGTCCCGGCATGAACAGGAGCCAGTGCCAAGTACTGTAATAACCATCTGCTAAACTTCAGGCTTGGAGGCTAGATTTTTAAAATCAAATTAATGCCAGACGGTAGTCTCCTATCTTGCTGCTGCACGTCTGGCTAACCTGGTGCTTTGTGTCAGAGTGGCAGTGTGTTTTGAAATGGTGCTTTGGAATCCATAGGTGATCCATACCCAGCCCAAAACAGGGTTCATATCAGCTGTTCAGCTGGAGGAGCCTTGACAGGGCTGTGGGACACTACTCACGACTGAACAGGAGGTGGAGAAATTGTTCCCAAGAGGAAATGGGCAGTGTTTCTCCTAACTAGAATGAAGATAAATCATTAATAGTAATTAATTTTATATATATATAGGAAAGTAATAGAAGGTTATAACTGGTTAGCTGCAGATGGAGGAAGTCAGTGGAGTGGTCCTTGGAAGCCTTGCTGGGGTCAGTAGTGTCTGAGGCTTGGGTCATGCCTGTGAGAAGGTACGTGATGGCTGTGAGCTGTGGTGGTAGCTGACAGAAAGGTGCTGCCAAATGGAAGAAGCAGCTGTTACGTGAGGGTGCCACAAGCTGGGTTGATGGCAAATGATTGACTTGCTGTTCAGCCTTTTCTGGAAGAGTATGTTTCAGAGCTGCTGCAATCCATTATTCTTAACTAATGGCAGATGAACTGGTTCATTCCTAGGGCCTTCCGTGCAGTATCTCGCAGAAAGGAGAGATTCTTGCTGCAAAGAAATTGTGTCTGTTAATCCTTCCTTGAAGGTGGAGGGGTTGTCCTTCGAACTGTAATGTGCAAGTTAAGCGGTTTGTCTGGCAACAGGTGTGTGATGAGGTGGCAAAAGCAGAAAGATGCTGAGGAGCAGTACGATGCAGACCTGTAGGAGCAAAATTAGAAATCCTCTGGTTGAGGTAAGATGCTAAAAACTTAAGTCTGTTAATGCCACTGCAAGGCAGGCTGGATGGAGGAGGGAACTGGGTTTGCTGTCATTAAAGAGCCAGGGAGAGAAGTGAAGGAAGCATGTGTGTGCAGACCGGGGAAGGAATGAGCGGCCATGTGGTATGAGTTAAAATAACTTGAAGGTGCTGCACGCAAGTGGGGAAGCAGCCTGGTGACTGGCACAACCAAGTCAGCAGTGATGCTTTGCAGGCACAGAGACCTTGCTGTAGGCGGTTCTTTCCATTGAGCAGAGTGGTGCCATGGCTTGGGCTCCAGGCTGAATGCCATGGTTGTTATCAGACTGACTGAGAGGTTTAGGCCATGCCCTCTGGTGCTCTTGGGCGATGCCGTCTTGTAGTTCAAGTCTCTTCAAAGCTGTTTGAAGAAGATGGCTGCACAGCAATACAAGAGCTGCTAAGTCTGCCATACTTTGAGATTTGCCCTTTTCTGGGTTTAGTTTAGAAAGATCATATCCTTCTCATGCCTTGAAATCCAACATAGACAGACCAACTGCTGTGATACCTTGACTGGATGACTGGGTGTCAAATAAATCAACAAGTGGAACAGATGGGCTCAAAAGTTGTTACTGTTCTCTTATGAGGTGAGGGGGAAAGTATCTTGCATGCCTTAGAAATCTAGATCCCAATAGGATTTATCACTTCAATATCATACAGACCTAGGATGGGAATTTCAGATTCCTGTGATACTTACAATCACTTGATTTCAGTGCGGTTTTAGAAGGCATTTCAGAACAGATGTCTTCTCTTATTCCAGATACTGAGATAACCTTTAGAAATTCTTGTTAAGGAGAGTTCAGGCCATATTAATCAAGCTGTGAATACATTGCTTCTCATGCAAGTCTAATAAATACTTCTGTGAAGTGACCTGAACACATTTCAGGCTGTTAACACAACTCGAAAGATCAGATGGTCCTTGGAAAGAAGCTCCTGTCAGATGACTGGACTTGCAAATATCTCTAATAACTGTTTAAAGAAGAAAGATCCTTGTTTAAACTTGCCCAGTCTCGTAGTCAAGACTAAACTGTATCTGAGAGATCAGTTCCTCCAAAATGGTTGTTTCTGCCTGTTTTCCAGATGAAGAATTTGGAAGGCATTGTTATGCATTAATTTAATGAAGGAATAAGTCCGAGACTAAGAATTACAGCAAACTTTTATTCTCATGAAATGAAGTGGTTATGAAAATGTCGCTGTTAAAGGCATCAAAACCTTGGATGAACCCTGTACTTGGGTCTTGCAGGGCTGGTAACTCCTCTTTGCGTTAGCCGTGTAGACACGGTTCTCGCAGTAGTCAGGCGCTTGCCCCAGGGTCATCAGTGGAGATCACAAGCAGTTTTCACTGAATTTCCCTTCTGTTTCCTTAGAGGTATTTAACTTGTGTCATTAGTTTGTTGATCTTTGACAAGGGTTTCTAGCCTTCCCCTGTAAAAAGAGGTTTGTCAGTTGTGGAGTGAAAGGAAGCTCTGCTATTTATTTCAGACCAAGCAGGATGCAGCCAGGACGGGCTGTGCGTGTCCGGAACATCAGTCTGCACATCCAGTTGTTGCATCTGAAGGTCAATTTATGTAGTCAGCTAAAAATGTAACCTAATTATATGGTTCAGTGAGAAATTGTGTAGCTCAGCCATAGCTAGTGAAATCTATGTGAAAGGAACATGCAGTCCAAAACGGAATCATCATCTCTAAACCCAGAGGAAAAAGATAAAATGAGGATTTTGTTTTTCGTGCTGCATCACTCTGACAGTAGTTTGCACCTCAGATGTGCACTCTGCATGGATGTTGTGGTTTTGTTTGTTGGTTGGGGTTTTTGTGCTAGAGAGCAGTGGCTAGCTTATGAGTACTGTTCCTTTGCTGGAGAAACTTTGGTCCAGGATTTCGGTTTGAGGTTGTAGCTTTGCCTTCCCGGAGTCTGTGCTTTGAGGGCAGCCTGGGTATAAGTCCCCATAGAAAGTCTGTCTTCCAGCTGTTTAAGCGGTGTTGCAGAGGACAGAGGTGACTTGTCTAGAGTTTGAGTGATTTTTGGATGCATCGTCTTGGCCTCTTGGTGGGTCCTGGGAATAGTCTTTGTAGGATTAGTGTTTCTCTGCACAAGCTGTGGAGGAGCTGATAGGCGTCTAGAAAAGAGGGTCCTTGGTAGATCATCCATTTTAATTTCAGTACACGATGTCTCTGGGAGTCTCTTGACTAAATGGCTTATTGTAAAACTCCCTATACTAGACTAGTAGTTTCCAAAATGGAGTCTGTGAGATGATTGGGGTGCAGGAAGGAAAGCACTAAAACTTCAGTCATAAATGCTTATCTTTCATAAATAAATATGCCTATATTGCAAGTGTATGGTCAAAGTTCTACTGATGGGATGTATGATCAGGGTGGAGACTGCTAGTCTGAACAATAATGTATTGCCTCAAAGAAATACACAGAAATGTAAAAAGAAGTCATGCCAAAGACTTCTACCTTCTTGTGGAAAGTTTGTGTATTGTCCTTCACCATGGTGGTCAGCAACCAGAGCAGACGCAGTAGTTACAGCAGTAGCTCCCATCTTGTTCTCCCTACAGTAGACAAGCTCTGAATTAGAGCTTTATCATTAGCAAGAAACATTTAATTCAGGAGAAGACTTTAATATAAGTTGTTTTAGGTTTTTTTCAGGTTTATCTTGACTACCTGATATAGCTGTCACCTCTCCTTTGATTGTTCCAACCCGAGAGCTTAGTGAAGTTATGTTTTGGCTCATTACTGAGTTAACAAAATCATCCTTCATTCTCTGTCAAGGATTATTTGTCCTGATCCCCTTTCTGATGCATCAAGGCCATCATCACATCAGGGCCAATCTTCTTCCTTGTGTACTTATTCCAGTCCAGACCTTTCTGTGGTCAAGAATAGCAAGTATGGAGAGAAGCAGCCTGGGATTAATTCATAGAATTGTTTTGGTTGGAATAGATCACCAAGTGCAACCATTAACCCTACTGTACCAAGCCCATCGCTAAACCATGTTCCTAAGCTCCATGTTTACACATCTTTTAAAGACATGCAGGGACAGCAGTTGAACCTCCTCCTTGGGCAGCCTGTTCCAATGCCTGATGACCCTTTCAATGAAGAAGTTTTCCTAATGTCTGACCTAAACTTCCCCTGGCAAAACTTGAGGCCATTTTCTCTCATCCCATCACTTGTTACTTGGGAGAAGGGACCAACACCCACCACTCTACAACCTGCTTTCGGGTAGTTGTAGACAGCAGTAAGGTCTCCCTTCAGCCTCCCTTTTTTCAGACTAAAGAGCCCCAGTCACACCTCATAAGGCTTGTTCTCCAGAATCTTCCCCAGCTTTTTTGCCCTTTATTGGAGCTGTTCCAGCATCTCAGTCTTTCTTGTACTGAGGTGTTCAAAACTGAGCGCAGCACTTGAGGGGTGGCCTTATCAATGCCAAGCACAGGGGGACAATCATTTCCCTATTCCTGCTGGCCTCACTATTTATGATAGAAACTGGGATGCCATTGGCTTTCTTGGCCACCTGAGCACACTACTGGCTTGTTTCACCCTTGTGCATCACCCTTGGAAAACACAGGCAAGGGAACCAAATCCTTTCTCTTCTAAAGCTTCTGTTGTTAATTGAGGCAGCGTTGTGAGTGCCCTGATCACAGGTGTCAGTCCTGTAACAACCAAGTGGAAATTCCCTTGTTTTTCCGAGCACTTATATTTAATGAAAAGTAGCAGATCTTACAGCTTTACAAGAAAGCAAAGTTTTCCTTACAAATCTGGACCCTTCGGAGTTAACAGTTGCTGATCTAGCTTTTTTGCAGAGAATTTTGAATGCATCACAGAAAAGGACTTGAAAGCAGGTGCATCTTTGTACTTGTGAACATTTTTCAAGGTTTAGGAAATAGCCATTTTCATAGCCCCCCCGGGAACAGACGCTTTATCTAATGCAGAATTTTCCTTTCATGTTGCTCCATCCCTCCTCACTCCACAGCCCCAGGTGCCCAGTAGCTGCCTCCCGCTCCCATCCGTGTGCGTGGGAAAGCACAGCACAGCTCACTGGCTGTGACATCTCGCGCTGCGTCTGTGATATTGTCACAGGAATTACATCCTTCCCAGGGTTTAGCTTTCCTGGCAGTGTAAGGTTTGATCTCTTTGCCTAGGACTTGATCATAGTGATTAATTACACTGCTTCTTCAGATCTCTTAGGCTGTGTTTTACTTTTTCTCTGACGCTAGAGACCAAGCTTAATAGCGCTATTTGAGAGTGGTGACCTCCTCACTCAATTAGTGTTTAATGCTGATGATAGAAATCTCAGTCTGGGAGCTCTGAAATTACTAGCAAGATGATTTTTTTTATTTGGAATTTGCGTACTAGCAGGTGTTAGTACTGGCTGTAGGACTGTGGCTGCAGATCTTCTTTTTCACACTTTCAAGGGAACACTGCATCATGCATGGATATTTCAGAAGTCATAACATTTTCTAGACAGGAACCTGTTGCTTGCAGCTGAGCTCCACTAGTTGATTTGAGAAAACTTAAAAAGGAAGTGGTACAAACTCATGTATGCCAATAATTGGAAACACTTATTCTGTAAGTAATTTTTTAAAAGAGATTAAAGAAAACTCTACGAATTTATCTGATGAACTTTCTTTTCATAGCTGCTCTGACTGACTGCGTGCTCCATAACTCTGTATTGTGAGTTTGGCTTGATCATTGAATATCTTGGTTTCTTTAACTCCATAGCATGTCTCCCAGTTACTTACTGAATTCACCAGTGACATTGCTTTCTTTCATCTGTTGTAAAGTCAAAATAACTGATCTCTGGAAAAAAACTGGCAGTAAGTTTCACTTGTGACTGTCAGTGGCCTTTCCAAAGTCATTCTGTAGGAGTCACGCTGGATGTGGCTGTTTTGTGGCCACAGAAGTCTGGTATTAAAAGGCAGTTTGAAGGCCAAAGAGGTAAGGCAGAGGCAGAGATTTGTTTTAATCTGCACAAGTACCAGTAGTGTATGGGGTGGTGCTGGCAGTTCAGTGTTTAACACATTAGCAGTTGTTTATAATACGAGTGAGTGCCTCACAGTTTCTTTAACTGGCTCGAACCTGTTGAGTTTCATGGGGAAAGACCCATCACTCAAACCAGAAAGACTTGTTCAGAGAATCTCTTGGCTGATGCAACATGCTGAGCGGGGACCAGCTGGGCCACACGTACCAGGAATCACTGGGCTGCATTTCTGCAGGAATCTCAATTTTGGTGCTGCTTGTTTGATTGTTAGTGCTCTTCTTGACTGAGTGACATTTGGGAGATTCATTGCTGCTGTCTGCTTTGTGTTTATTGCCAGCAATGGTTCTAACTCAGCTTTGAAGCTGAGCACTTACTTTTCCAGCCTAACACCACTGTTTCTGGAAAAGAGCTTAATTTAAAAAAAAACCAAACAAACTCCAAACCAAAAGAGGAAACGAAAAAGCTGCCTTCCCCAAGTATTTGTTTTCAACTGGAAATTTGCAGATGTCCTCCAGGATGACTTGTCCCCATTGCAGCAGCCCTCCTATGCAAAGCATGAACATTGCCTCCTGCATTTGGCGTGAGCTTCTGCTTGTAGCTATCAGCAGGCTTCCTGAGCTGGAGTGAAATGTAGAGGGAATTAGGAGGATTATTGCTGGATCCAGATCATGTCAGCCCTCAGGATGTACTTCTTGAGTCTGTATAGCATCTGGTGGCTGGGCACCTCCAAAGGATGAATAAAATAAGTAGGTTTAGCTGTTTGTCTGTGCACAGAGCACACAGATAAATCTGTAGCTCACACTTGAAAGCATAAACTCTGTGTGTCCATCGGCACATGGCTGTTGCTGGTGGTGATGTCCACCTCCAGAGGACAATCTGTAGGATGTGGTATTTTACATGAGTGGGCAGTTCTTGTGTGTCCCTTTCAGGACTGCTGATAGTGACAGGTGAAATGCTTGAGTGTCAGCTGCTGGCTGCTCCAGTGGACTCTGGTGTCCCACACAAGAATTTTACACTGAGGTTGGCATAGTTGCAAAGCACATTTTTCAAGTGATTTTACATGTTCAGAGTGAGAAGGTGTTCCAACAGGAACTAGGACTGATAACAAAGGAAGCTTCTGTTAGCTCTGCACTTGCCCTGTGCCCAGACCCGTGTGTGGGATGGAGAGGCAGTGCCACAGCAGTGGCATGTGTTCCTGGGAGTTACTCATGGACCTGCCTGGGAAGCTCACCAACACTTCCTTCTTATTCCCAACTGTGTGGAAGGGATCCTAGAACCCACTACTGAAGTTTGTGGTTTGGAAGGAAGGAAGGAATGCTGTTTTAAATAAATGTTATTTATTTTATTGCTTTATTTTTACATCTGGTTTTGCCTGCTGTCCTTACAGGTGGAAACAGCCTAGAAAGTTTTTGCTTTGCTAAAATTAGCTACTGTGTGGGTTATTCTAGGAGAAAAAAAACATGGAGAGGGATAATTGATCCACAGAAGTTCTTATTAATTAAGATTGTTGTGTGTTTTGTTTGGCTGGTTTAGGGGACAGATACAGGGATGCGAGTTTTGCATCAGTTTTTATTCATTTTTTTTTCCTGCTCGTATGGTGTCTGTGCACTGATCTGCTATTAGCCTGTAAATGCATCTCTTGGGTATTTATGATTGTTGTACATAATCTGTTTCTTGGAACATCTTGCCCATCTTCATTAATCAAATAATACAAGAGGTAGAGTTTCCTGTTTGAGTCCTTGTTCCTGCCTGGTTACCCAAGCATTTCCATGTAAGTGTGCAGAGGATTAGATTGTTGGGGATTAGAGGATTTTTTCTTCAGTAACAACAACGTAACCTACAGGCAGGTGGAGAGATCTGGATGCTTCTCCATCTGAGCTGAAGAGTCACGGATGCAAGCATCACTTAGGTATCATGTGGAAGGTAGCAGGTGGTGTTCATACAGTTACAGTGGTACGCTTGTTAGTTCAGCACGCAGAGGCTCTGTGGGCAGCTTCCATCACTTCTGCTCAGCCTAATGAAATTCTTCACAGAGGACCTCTTGGTGTTTGGGTAGTGAGAGCTAAAAGGCCTCTATTCACTAATTTTTAGCAGCCTTTCAGGCTTTTGATTTTTAAGGCAAATCATAAAACAATAATTGTGATGGGAAAAATGTGTCAGGTTTAAGCAGCCGCAGAATTCTGTGGCACTTTGCAGAGGAACAAGTTTCCTCACGTTTAATGACTTTCAAAAATTGGTGTTGGGAAGTGTGGTTTTCACTCTCATACTGCCTAAACCTGGGACATCATCATCAGCTATGTGTCAACAGATTGGAAAATGCTTTATATCATACTAGATATAAAGCAGCAGTTCTGAGATTAGGTGATTTAGCACTGTAAAGCTTTGTAAAGGTGTAGTTTTGGGGGGGGGGAAGCTTCTGTTTTTTCACTTAGGCTGTTTAGCCTGATGGTTTTGTGAGATAACTGGCCTAATAGATGAAGCTTTGATGGCAAACCCCCATGTTTTTAGACTTCTAATGTTTATCCAGAAGCGACCCTGGGACTGTGAAACCCAAATTCCCCATACCATGGCATAGTGAGAAGGGGAGCCAGCTGCAAGGATAATGATGCTTTGTCTCTTGGATGTGAGCTCTAGAGATGAGCTGCCAGGACATGTCATTATCTACAGGATGTTTTATATTCTGTGATACTCTTAAGCTATTAATCAAGACCTAACATATGTTGCATAATCCAACATTCAGGTTTACTGGAATTATATTCCCTCCCCTTTCTTACGTGGTTAGTGCCAGCAAAGAATGGTTTGCAT
Source organism: Rhinopomastus cyanomelas (assembly GCA_013400115.1). Taxonomy (NCBI): domain Eukaryota; kingdom Metazoa; phylum Chordata; class Aves; order Bucerotiformes; family Rhinopomastidae; genus Rhinopomastus; species Rhinopomastus cyanomelas. The sequence goes on along the minus strand of VXBP01005910.1, from coordinate 132,740 downwards.
TTTGTGCTTGTCTGTAGCTTTAGATGAAGCTTGTCACCTTCTTTGTGTAAAACTTCTGTAGTGGTTAGGGGTTTTTTTCATTGTGACTTTAATAAATCTAGATTAAAAGTAAGAAGGCATTGTCTTGAATTTTCTTTAAGTTCTCAATGTAAGGAGAAGAAAAAAATGCAAAGTCTAGGAGATGGTCTAAAATTGAGTGGTGAAAACAGCACAGGCTGGTAACCTCTTAAATGTTTGCCTCAGTAACTTCAACTGCTAGAATCAGGCAACTCTTTGCAATTAAGGCAGAGCAAGAAGAGACAACCTACTGAATCACTAAGTATGCTCATAACTTTTTTAGTTCACAGCTTTTCCAGAGCTATCAGAGGTTACCTCTGTGAAAAGCTGGATGTTTAGATGACTGTTTAATTCTTAGGATCGTTATCCCACAAAGTTTGAAAGTCTACTTTTAATTTTCTGCATCAGCATGTATGTCTCTCATTTCTGGCCCTACAGAAATATTTAGGATGGAAGAGACATTTAAGATGGAGTCCAGCCATAAACTAAACATTTCCAAGTCCAGGACTAAACCATGGCCCTCAAGCACCACACCTACACATCCTTTAAATATCTCTAGGAATGGTGACTCAGCCACCTCCCTGGGCCACCTCTTCCAGTGACAGCCCTGTCAGTGAAGGCATTTTTCCCGGTATACAACCTGAGCGTCTCCTAGCACAATTTGAGACCATTTATTCTTGTCCAATCTCTTGTTACTTGGGAGAAGAGACTGACCTCCACTTCACTGCAACCTTCTTTCAGGTAGTTGTAGGCAGCAATAAGGTCTCTCCTCAGCCTCCTTTTCTCCAGGCTAAACACCCCAGTTCTTTCAACTGCTTCTCACAGGATTTGTGTCCTAGACCCTTCACCAGCTTTGTCCCTCTTCTCTGGATCTGCTCCAGTACCTCAACGTCCTTCTTACAGTGAGAGACCCAAAACTGAACACAGTACTCGAGGTGTAGCCTCACCAGTGCAGAATACAGGGGGACAATCACTTCCCTGCTGCTGGCCACACAATATTTACAATACAAGCCAGGATGCTGTTAGCTTTCTTGGCCACTTGGGCACACAGCTGTCTCTTACTCAGCCAGCTGTCAGCTGAGTGAGTTGTCACTTCAAAGTTGTATCCTCTTCAGGTTTAAAACATAAAAGACAATTACTGAGAAGGTGCTGGGTCATGAGTCATTTACTGTGAGAAATGCTGTGCGTTCTCCTGTAGCAAAAAGTCAGCTCACTTGTTACCCGAAGTCCTTGGGTTAGAGGATTGTTTTGGGCTGAAATACTGTGATGTTGTGCAGGAATGTCACTACTGAAGTTAAATACAGGCAAAGCATGTGTACTGCTGGTTTTTGTTTTCTCCCCCATAATGCTCATCACTTTGCTGCAGAGAAATTAATCTGTCACAGGATTGTGACAACCCACAACCAGTGAGTGATGTGAGTTTTTAACAAGTTATTTAAGAAGAACGTTATTGCAGCAGGTTCCTCTACTTGCTCAAGTGCTGTAAACAGACAGGGAAGCTTCTTACTGGTCCATGTGTGGAAACCTGCATTTGTGTCTCCTCAATTCAGCATAGGATTGGGCTGAATGTTTAAAATAAAAACCAAATCTAAAGTTATTACAAGTAACCTGCAAACAGAGGAGAATTTCTTTATTTCACTTTCCTCCCATGACAAGTAATTAATAGGTAAATTTCCCTATCTCTTGAACTCAGTCTTTTCGCTTCATAGCCAAGTCCTCTGAGATGATTTTGCAAAGCTCTGCTCTCCTTCCTTGCATCTTAAAGTGGGGAGCTGTAAACATATTTTATTTCAGGGAGATGAATTAGCTTAAAAACAGGGGAACAGACTTCCCTTTTTACGCCAAGACAAGTTGTTCTTACAGGCCCTCAGGTAATTGTCATGTTCTGGACTAAGAGTGGACCGTCAGAGGGGCTCCCTTTGCTTGTCTCTAACAGTTTTAGTATGAAGAAGCCTGTCTGGTGACGGATCAAGTGTCTTGTGTTGCCTTACACTGGATTTCATGTAAGCTTGTCAAATTATTTTTGCTAAATGTTGTAGGAGCAGAGCCTGCTTGCTGGGAGCATTTTGCCTACTGTTTTTAAGTGGAAATTACTGCTTGCAGCAGTGTCATGCGATACCACCACTTAGTTTTAAATTCACAGTCATTTGATTTTTTTTTTTCCTTGTGTGTTTTGGCACTGCAGTGCACTTCTTGAAATGCCAGAGCTGTCTGTGACTCATGATAAATCTGTGCAGGTATGTCTCATCTGCACCCCCTGCAAACAGGGATGTAGCTTTTCTGTTGGTTGTTTCAGGGAGGAGGTCATCCCATTATGGACAGGATTAGCCCCGTACTGACCTGACTGCCATGTAACAGAGTAACTTCCAAATTTAGTGTGCTTATTTTAAAACAGCTTCCAGTGGAGAGCACAGGCAAGAGGTGATATAATCCCAAATCCTAAAATTTGGACGTAATTAAAAAAATTAACAATTCGGGTGAGCATATCTGTTGATGAGGATGGAGCCAGGCTCAGGAGGATGGAGCCAGGCTCTTCTAAACATCATTTAGTGAAAGGACAAGGGGCACTGGGTGTAAGCTGGAACACAGGAGGTTCCATAAATATGAAAAGGACTTCTTCACAGTGAGGTGACCAAGCACTGAATAGGCTTCCCAGGGAGATTGTGGAGTCTCCTTCTCTGGAAATGTTTAAAGCCTGCCTGGATGTGTTCCTGTGTGACTTGGTCTAGGTGGTCCTGCTCTGGCGGGGAGATTGGACTAGATGATCTTTTGAGGTCCCTTCCAATCCCTAATGCTCTGTGATTCTGTGAGGTTGTTTCTCATGCTCCTCCGCAGTCATTTGCTGCCAGTCCTGCCAGGCTGGGTCTGAGGTGGGATGTAGTGAAAGATGGCTGCTGTATGTGCTGTGTCAGGTGGTTTTGTGCAACTCGGTGGCTCTGCTTTTCTTCAGCCCCAACTGTATTTGTTTTATTTCATTTAACTGAGGCATGGCGGAGGAGAAGGATGGAGGAAGATCTGTAAATTAAATGGGCACCATTCTAGATTTGGGCACAGTTTCAGTGAGTTCTCAAGAACTCATGGTAGAAAAAGGTTGTGCTTAAAGTTAGCCTTTCTCATCATGTCTGGCCTCATGTCTTCTTCACTGTAGATGAGGAAAAAGCAATCATAATGTCCAGGATAGCTGTGTTTCAACACTGTCAGTTCAGTGTGCTGAATTCTTGCCTGGGAGGATGCTGTCTGTGTGGGAACATTTCAGTTCTCCTTTAAGAGGGTTCCTCCCTAAGTGTGTGAGGCGTCTTGGCAAACCAGGTCTCAGAAGTGCATGGCTGGAGGGACTTGTCATAATTGGTTTCGGGGTTAATCTGTGGCGTAGTTAGAAATTCCCGTTATCTCAAAGTAAATTCCTCACACAGTTCCTCACACAAAGCATACAGGGAAATCAGGCGTGCGTGGTCTGGAGACCTATCACCTAATGCCACAAATGCACCAAGCACCAATCCTGAGTTTGTTTATCATTGACGTTGTGGGTTAATAAAAAGGAGGATCCGTCTCCGAGGTCAGGCAGACTGACCATGGACGAACTTCGGACAACGACGGTGCCTCCCCTGCTTTCACCACACAGCTGTCTCCTGTGCTGCTTCCCGTCGCGGCGTCGGCAACCCCCGGACCCTCTCATCACCAGATTCTGACAGTTCTGAACATTTGGCTGGTGGATGATAGTCTATCACCTTCAAAGTCCTGGGGTTTTTAGCTTCTCATCAAATCAATCCATTGTGCCTTGATCTAGCAGTGCGAATAGTTTCTCTCTTCTCCAGTGAGGGTTGTTTCCTTTAATGTGATCTCACTGGTATTGTTAGATGAGTTTGCTGAAACTTTGTTTGCCTGTTATTCCAGAACCAAATGCATTTGTGTTTTGAAGATGGAGCGTATGCGTTGCAATTACAATGCAGTATAAATAGCAATCGCTTCTCAGCTGGCTAGTGAAAATAATTCTAGTTTATATTCTGCAGCAGTGTCTTAATGATTAGAAGCATCCTGTTTTTACAGGACAGATGTTATAGAATCATTAGGGATTGGAAGGGATCTTGAAAGATCATCTAGTCCAGTCCCCCAGAGATAGGTGTCTGAAGCGCTGCGGTAAGTTCTAACTGTCCAAACAAAATCTTTGTTTAAAAGAGACATAATGCTTCATGATTAGCTCCCAGTTTTAAGTGCTACTCCTGCAAATAGTTTATGTACATTACTGCACGTAATGGAATGCTGTTGCATCTAACAATGAGGCCAGGAAGTACGGAGCACGGAAAGCAAGCTTATGTGCTTATTTGGGTAAAAGGTTTTTCACTCAGAACTTAAGAAAATCACCAGTGTTTTGAGGAATTAGAATGAGATACCTTAAAAACCCCACTGGGGTTATATATGCTTCTTCCTTGGGTTTCTTGTGCCTTCTCTGATGAATATGTTCCTTTTTGTGTCCAGCTAATGGAGCATGAACAGGCCGTTCTCGGGTTCCTTGGCATTGTTCGTGGTGCTCGGTACACCAAGTCTTTGGTAATAATTAAATCTCATTTTTATGGTGCAACGTCTGTGGGAATTTGTTGCAGCTGTGGTTAACCCAGTGATTTCACTTGGCACTGGGTATTTGTCCTTCCCACACTGCCACATGCTGCAAAAATCTTGCAGTGGCTCTTACCTTTATTCTCCTATTTTGATGTTCATATACCTTTTCATATACCCATGTGCTCCTACTTTGGTAGATCAAAGAAGAAATTCATTGGTTTTGTGCTTTGTCTGACAGGCATTGCTCTACTGCAGGTTTTATAGTTTCAGATGAAATAGCTTTCAAGAGTCATTGAGACAAGCCTGCCACCACATCAAGGTGTAAGCATCAGAGCAGGGTTTTGGCTAGCAGTGAGGGAATCTTCTCAGTAAGAGAAGGCATCTCCTCGCCAGCTGAGATGTGAATCTGGTGTCACTAATCAACCACTGCTCATACGCAGCGAGTGTTGAGTACTGACGTGCTTGCTCTTTGCCAGGCATGTGGCATGGACCCCAAGCACAGAGGAAATTGGATCTTTTCCTCATCTGGCAGATGAAACAGTACAATGTGTTCAACCAGTCTACACAAAATACTTGAACATTTGATGCCAGCACCTGTTAATTTTCTCAATAAAATGTTCTAGTTGATAGAGGGAGGAAATGTGTGCCTGCTTGTTTTCTGTACCCCAGGAGGAAACTCAGTGCTGAAGACAAATATTGATCCAAATCATCAGTAGAAAAACCTCTCGCAGGGGGGTGGGAAATCCTCTCTCTAGTTTTCCTGCTGTTGCAATTGCTGTGCCAACTGCTGTGCCGTTCCTCTTGGTGAGTAATTTCAAACAATTAAATATGACTAAAGACAGACCTGTATGCACCTGTCTCATCAGTGTGTGTCGATGCACATTCATACTTGTGAATAGGTGATGGGATGATTTTTGGGCACAATCAAAATGTTGTTTTGAAACCAAATGGATATTGTTTACCTGGACTTTCGAAAAGCCTTTGACACTGTTCCCCATGGAATTCTCCTTGATAAGCCGGCTGCTCGCAGTTTGGACGAGCTCATAATCTGCTGGATAAAACACTGGTTGAACAGACAGGCCCCAAGAGTGGTGGTTAATGGAGTTAAATCCAGCTGACAGTGTGTCACCAGTGCTGTGCCTCAGGGCTCGGTGTTGGGAGCATCTCTGTTTAACATCTTTACTGATGATCTAGATAAGGACGTAGAGTGTGTTCTTAGTAAGTTTGCAGATGACACCAAGTTAGGTGGGAGTGCTCATCTGCCAGAGGGTAGGAAGGCTCTTCAGAAAGACTTGGATAGAGTGGAGCAATGGGCCAATGTTAATGGCAGGAGCTTCTATAAGACCAAGTGCCGGGTCCTGCACTTGGGCCACAACAACCCCCTGCAATGCTACAGGCTTGGGGAGCTGTGGCTGGAGAGCCGTCTGGCAGAGAGGTTCCTGAGGGTTCTAATTGACAGGAAGATGAATATGACCCAGCAATGTGCCCAGGTGGCCAAGAAGGCCAATGGCATCTTGGCTTGTATTAGAAATAGTGTGGCCAGCAGGAGTAGGGAGGTTATCTTCCCCCTGTATTCGGCACTGGTGAGTCCGCATCTTGACTACTGTGCCCAGTTTTGGGCACCTCAATACAAGAGAGGTGTGGAGGTGCTGGAGCAGCTGCAGAGGAGGGCAACTAAGCTGGTGGAGGGCCTGGAGAATAAATCTTATGAGCAAAGACTGAAAGATCTGGGGCTCTTTAGTTTGAAGAAGAGGAGGCAGAGAGGAGACCTCATCACTCTCTACAACTACCTGAAAGGACCTTGTGGAGAGGTGGGTGCTGGTCTCTTCTTACAAGCAGTTAGTGACAGAACAAGAGGAATGGGTTCAAGTTACAACAGGGGAGGTTTAGACTGGATATTGGGAAGAATCTTTTCAGAGCAAGGGTGGTCAGGCACTGGAATGGGCTTCCCAGGGAGGTGGTTGAGTCGCCATCCCTGGATGTGTCTAAAGATTTTTTGGATGAGATGTTGAGGGATCTGGTTTAGGAGTGAACTTGTAAGGTAGGGTAGATGGTTGGAGTCTTTTCCAACCAGACTGATTCTGTGAAAAGTTTTCTCTTTTCATTTTTAATTTTTTCTAAAATGAACATCATTTCTAGCCTACAGCAACAACCCATGTAGTCCAATGCTCTGCTAAAGCAGGCTGACCTGGAGCAGGTTGCACAGTGCTGCATCCAGGTGGTTTTGAGTATCTCCGGGGTCTCTGAGCAACCTGTTCCAGAGCTCTGTCTATAAAAACCAAATGTATTACTGCAGAGCTGAATTTAAAGGTTCAAATTCAGTAATCCCCACTTCCTGCCTTGTGCAGTGTTTGTTGTGAAAAGAGAAGTATCTTCTAGGATACTGTTAAGAATGTGTTTGTGTTTACAAAGCTGATAGAGTGTAACTCTCAGGTGGCTTTTAAGTTACTGAAATTGATTTTTGGTTGGGACATATTTCTGCTTTGTTCAGCTGAGGTACAAGGGCTGTCCTTGGAATAGGAGTGTGTCTTCAGCAAGGAGGTGTGCAAAGAACAAGCCTGACAGTTAGTACAAACTTGTAGAAGTATAGACTGGGTAGGGAGTAGTTACTAATCTCATACTCAGCGGGGACAGATGCTGGAGATGTAGTGTCTTTCAGCATTTCACTTTGGGTAGCACTTGCCTGTTTATTATTTTAACTATATGTTTCTTCTGGGGGAAACTATTGCTTGGTCTGCAATGATGAAAAACCCCAGTAAACAGATGCAGGTTTAGTCTGAGGAGTTGTTCCAATTCCTTAGCTTGCAGAATGGCAAATCTACTTGCCTTATTGCTTCGCCTTGATTGCAGTGTACCTTCTGAAAGAACCTGTTCCTTAAAATGAGCACCAGGAGGCTAAAATAACACCCTCATCACTTCAGTATCTTCTCTCTCAAACTTATTTCCTCCTATGAGTGTTGAGTTTTCTCCTGCAGTGCATTGAGAGTTGATTGATACCAAATTTACACACCAGATCTCTTGCTGGTGTCTGCCCACTGCTGCTGCAGACTTCAAACCTTCAACCCAAGTTTTGCTGAGTGAAGAAACCACATCAAGACGCTCATAGATCACATGCACAGTGCAGCTGTCAGCTAACCCGGTAGTGCTTTGTGGTCAGAGCAGCCTGCAGCTTAGTGCAGGCTGGAAAATCTCTCTGCAAAGGTGGGACAAGGCTGTTGATTTGGACGAACTGCTAGAGCACTTGAGAAAGAGCTCCTGTGCCTTCTCTGCTTTGATTTATACTTGAGCATCTTAGGGTGAGATTATCTTCATGAAGCATTTACACTCAGCTGGATGTGGAGCACAGCAGCTGAGGTACTGGCATGTACTCCAGGTTTTTGTGGCCTGTAAATTGGTGTGTACCATTGTGGGAGAAGAGTGCAACAAATCTGAGCCTTGAGCTTCAGCTTTAAAAATGTTTTAAAAGCTTCAACACAAACCTGGAGCGTCCTTTTCTTTTGTATCATCTTTTGTTTCTTCGTGCCTCTTGGAGTCTTTAATAAGACACTTTGATTAGACCTTCTGACTTCCTGAGATCTCACCAGAACAACGCAGATGCTTTCTGCTACTGAGTGCAGCTGTAGAGAGATAACACAATACACAGAAGTTGTAGTTTCCCCTCTATAAACCATGTTATGGCTGAACTTCAAGAAGGAAGAACAGTTCCAAACCACTAATTCCTTAATTACCTCTTGCTGTGGTACCTACAAGCATTACGGTCCACAAAGACAACAAAATGACAAGCTGTTACCATAGAATCGTTAGGGATTGGAAGGGATCTCAAAAGATCATCTAATCCAATCCCCCTGATACAGCAGGACCACCCAGACCAAGTTGCACAGGAACACATCCAGGAGAGTTTTACCATCTCCACCGAAGGAGACTCCACAGCCCCCTGGGCAGCCTGTTCCAGTGCTCTGTCACCCTCACTGTGAAGAAGTTCCTTCTGATATTAGTGTGGAACCTTCTATTTTCCAGCTTACACCCATTGCCCCTCATCCTGTCACTAGATGACACTGAGAAGAGCCTGGCTCCATCCTCCTGACACCCACCCTTCAAATATTTATAGACATTCATGAGGTCACCCCTCAGTCTCCTCCAAGCTCAAGAGACCCAGCTCCCTCAGCCTCTCCTCATAAGGAAGGTGCTCTACTTCCTTCATCATCCTTGTTGCCCTACGTTGGATTCCCTCTGGCAGCTCCAGATCCCTCTTGAGCTGAGGGGCCCAGAACTGGACTCAATACTCCAGATGTGGTTTCACCAGTGTGGAGTAGAGGGGGATGAGAACCTCCCTTGATCTGCTAAGCACCCCCATGCTGATCCACCCCAGGATGCTGTTGGCCCTCTTGGCCACAAGAGCATACTGCTGGCTCATGGTCATCCTGAATTTCTAGGCAGTAGAAAGGAGATTTTTGCATTTGATTTGGTGACACTTTTACTTAAGAGACCTCACTGGAATGAGACACTTCCTGTGGCTGGCTTGGCTCAAGCCTGCTCAGACAGGGCTATTCTGTCAAGATTGTCAATGGGAAATTTGTCCTGAGTGGAAGCAACTTTCTCAAGACCTCACAGCCAATGTATAAGGGAGCTGGGTGTGGGAACAGATTTTGGAAACTGGAATTGTGCTTACAGAGTGCTGCCTCCTGCTTTGGTGAGTGAAGGAAAAGCTTCCAGGTGCCTCCTCAGAAAAACATGGCATGTCTAGCTAACATTAGCTTTAGGATAGGCACTTTGAGCTGCCTGTCTGTGCTGTACACCAGATTAACTCTTTATAATCATCATCAGGAATGTGTGGTGTCTGCAGCTTGGATGTGTTGGCTAGTCATTTGGCACTGGTCACTTGAGGAGGTTGGTGTGGCTGTGAGTGAGCTGGCAGGGGGCTGGAGATGGATTGTGGGCAAGTGCAGTTAACGCTGGCAAAGGAGATGCTAAAGACACCTGGGGGGTGGTCAAGCCTGTTTGCATGGCTGATCGTGGAGCGTTACGGGTTGGAAGGGACCTGGAAAGATCATTTAAGTCCAACCCCCCGGCAGAGCAGGGTAAGCCTGCAGAGCCCAGACTGTTCCCAGTCTCCTGTCCAAGTACAAACCAGACCCAACCCTGCTAAGCTTCTGAGGCTGGATCAGGCTTTTTTCCAGGGTGGTATCGCCACAGACAGAGTCGGGGTCACAAGACTGATATTGTGAGGGCCTGTTGCTTGGGCTAAATCCCCAACCTTTGGTTTAGCACAGCTATTTCTTGATTTGATGAGAGAAGTCTGATACATGGGCTTTTATTGACCAGAGGGTTACAGTTCCTCTGATTCAATACCTGGGTTACTTCTTCAGCTGAGGCAAGAAAAGGCAGTTGCCCAAGGCAACCAGTACGTTCAGTGTGATTGCAGGTTGTGAGTGGTAAAGCTCAGCGAGTTTGACTGATGTGGAAGGTGGTGGTGTCTTTTTCAGTGCAGTGCTGGTTGCACATACATATGCATTTTGCTGATTTTTGTGCTGCTTTGCCAGTGTGAGTTAAGAACATCTGTGATCTCCTAATAAATGAGATGCTGAATGGGAGCCAGCTTTTCCTTTTTTAAAAAATAGTGCTAATATTGGTTTCTGCTGCATTGGAATTTGTCCTGGTTATGCAAATAGAGCTGGGTTTTTTAAAAAATTGCTGTAATCCTTTCTTCCCTTGGCTTAACCAAGAGGGTGGTGAAGGACTGGAACAGGTTGCCCTGAGAAGTTGTGGATGCCCCCTCTCTGGGGGGCAGACTTGGTCGGGCTCTGGTTTACTCACAGGTGTCCCTGGTTATTGGAGACAGGTTGGATCTAGATGATCTCTTGCAGTCTAAACCATGTTTAGCTGCTGCAGTTAAGAGCAGAGGTGAGGGTGGTGAGAAGTGCTGTGTAAACTGACCACGTGTTTCCTGGGGAGCGGAGTGTGAGCGCTCTTTTTGGAGGGATGGGGGAAGCAGTTAGTTCAGCTCATGTCTTGGGGATGTGGAACTGTACCCAGGAAAAACATTCACTTTTCCAGGTTTTCTTTCAGTTGGTCTTCCCATTTTTTGTTGAATTAAGTCCAGAAGGCCCCGTTGGAGGTCAGGGGTTCATTCTGTCAGTTGTTTGCCCTGATGTGGTGCTTTTTTCAGGTGATGAACTGTCCCTGTGTAGTGGGATGATCTGAACCTGCTGTTTCCATTTAATGCTGTGCCTGTAGTTATTTCTAGTGATAGTTGGGAGAAAGGAAACTCTTTGTAAAAGGCAAAGCAGCCTCTATACAAATAAAAACAACAGTTATTTGGTACTGTGTAAGAAAAGGCTTAAATTTAAAATACAGGCATCCTCTGTCCTACTGGTCTTGTCTTTTTCATTGTGCTGTTTGAAGCTGTTGAAGTTGTACCTGCCAGTCCTTAGCAGCTTCATCTGCAGAATCATCCTTTTAAACTGGACCTGTGGAACTGGTTTCCCTGGTCTTGAAACTATGTTTGATTTTGGGAAGACTGCCATGGACTGAGCATCAGCTCTGTGTCACCGGCTCCTGTGCTCTTACTTGGCCTGCAGACAACAATAAAAGGTGGCACCAAAGGCTGCAGCTGCCACCAAGCAGGCGCCTAAGCCAGCAAGATGCATAACCCTAGTTATCTTCAAGCTTCCTTCCTGACTTGGCTTTGCCAACAAATCTTCAGGGAACCAGAGCAGCCACTGGAGCTGGGGTGGGGAGGTTGGTAATGTGGAAGTGGGCTATTGATGTGGATTCTGTATGAAAATATTTGAAGGGTGGGTGTCAGGAGGATGGAGCCAGGCTCTTCTCATTGTCATCTAGTGATAGGACAAGGGGCAATGCTTGTAAGAGGGAACATAGGAGGTTCCACATAAATGTGAGAAGGAACTTCTTCACAGTGAGGATGACAGATCACTGGAACAGGCTGCCCAGGGAGGTTGTGGAGTCTCCTTCAGTGGAGATGTTTAAAACCCTCCTGGATGTGTTTCTGTGTGACTTGGTCTAGATGGTCCTGCTGTGTCAGGGGGATTGGACTAGATGATCTTTCAAGGTCCCTTCCAATCCCTAATGATTCTATGGAATTTTGAGAAAGTACAGCTCCAGGTCAAACCCACCTTTGGCCAAAGCTGAGCCAGTCAGTACCTTTGCAATAACATTTAAGAGAGAGAACCCTTGTTGGATTTGTTCTTTTGATTTGAGAGCTCATTTGTTCATGAGAGAAGAGGAATGTGAAAGAGATAACCATGTGGACACCCAGGTCAGGGAAACGACAGGAGTAAGGGTGAGATGGCTGGCTAAGCCCCTGCAGCCCTTAGAGACCAATGGTGGGATGAGATCTCATCTGCAGCCCTCACCTACATAAAAGTCATCCAGCTCAGGTGAAGCACCCTTGCTGGTTTTGTGTGGGGTTGAGGGTGAGGACAGGTGGGGTGACAGGATATACAATGGGGAAATATTTTTTTGACCCTTCACCTGAGCTGGATGACCTTTGTGTAGGTGAGGGCTGTTCATTAGACTGGAAAAAGTGTGCATTTCTGCAGTTCCACCTCACCTGAGGGTTATGAGAAAGGGTTTATTTTCTGATCAGTACTATGTGTTTGAAAAAGAACATCAAGATACACACTGTTAATTGCAAAAATGCTGTCCATACTACTTTGTGAGACACCTTCTTACAGATGTACTCTAAATCAAAAACTGTGACTAAATACTTTTGAAGACTTTATTAAGTGTTGGGAATGCTGATAGATGGCACCAGCCTATAATTTACTTTCTCCTTCCAACCTCTAAAACCTGGGGAAAAAAAAATCTTGTAAATTTTTTCTTTCCCCACTCTACTTAATGAATTCTCAGATCCACTCATCTGTCACATTCCTCTTCCCAAAGGTGCATTCTTTATGCTGGCTGTCTGCTGTGCTGTGCTGGCTTTAGGTCAGAAAGCTCTGTTTAGAGGCTGGTTTTACCATAGCAAAAGCTGTCTGTAAGTTCTCACCTCCTCTCAGACATAAATATAAAGGAATCTGTGCTCTGATTGTACGTGTGAGAGGTAGTTGGGATGTAGTTAGAAATCAGAAAACAATTGGTACATCAGTGAGCAGCAGTCCAGCCTGCATGCTCCATCACTCAACAGACCATGAACATATTGTAGGCTGTAGGCTTGCAGCACTGGAACCTAGATACAAATAACCTACAGTAGGGGATGGGAGATGTTTTGCTTCTGGTTTTTGTTTATATAGGGGTTTGTGCATTTGTTCATTTATGTAATTGCCAGTGTCAGTTTGTGGGGTTTTATTATTATTATTTGTGTTTTGCTCTCAGAAGCTTGAAAACGTCATTATTCTTGTGATCTGTCAGGACTGCAAAAGAAGAAAGCTTTTTGCCCCATTAGGCTGTTTCAGGCTTCTGTGCAGTGTGTTTTACTTGCTTTTAAAGATATTAAGGGCTGTGAGTCTCAGACTGCCTGGAAGGTGAGGAATAAGCACAACACTGAGGTGACTCAAGCTCGGTGCGCATCTCTGAGCTGTTGTTTATTTCCATTAACTTCTGACCACAGTGATCCTGCCTGAAAGCATGCCCACCTCTTCACTTGACTAGACAAGACAGAAAGTCTCTTTCCCAGATGGTGGTAGAAATAGTCCTCTCTTTGATTAAACTGGCATCATAAAACATACTGAAAGCAAGGGTAGCCTCCTTAATTTTCAAAGAGCAAATCTTCAAGTAGATAAGCAGAGTCTGAGTATTTTTGGAGACAGGATATAGGTTGACTTGAGGAGTATTCAGCTTGTGCCCCACACCTGACTACATCACACAGACCAGTCCCACAAACTAAATATTAATTTAACTGTATTATAAGTCATTGAACCTCGTAACTGACTACAAAGAGGTGACAATGCAGAAAATATTCTTAAAGCAAATTAGCTGACTGTGCTACGTGTATCCTTACTTTTTTGTGGTGTTAATAAAGTGGTGCTGCCTGTGTTACAGAAGTTAACCCTCTGTGCTTTGAAGACAGTTTGTAAAGGACAAACCCAGAGATGGGGAGTGTTGTTCCCATTGCAAACAACTGTTGCTGTGGTGATGCAGACTAAAAGATATCAGTCTTGCCTTAATAAAAGGTAGTTTTGTCAGTCTGTGTACTGCTGAGAATTAACTGTGACAGTGTTCCTCTTTAATTTTTTTTATGATATTTAAAGCCCAGTTTGAAGGTCACTGTGGAGTCACAGACTGATAAGGATGCCTGAAGCACAGAAGTCTAATGGGTACAATTATCTTGGTAGTGTTCTTTGCAGTAGTTACTGAGGCACTTCAAAATGTTAATTGGACACAAAGTTTTATCTCTAGAGAAAACATCTATATGTTTGGGTCATGTTCAAAATAGGCCAGATCTTAAGAGGATGTCAGTTGCTGTGCTTCATAGCATATTGTACGAAAGATCTGTTATCTGATGAAGGAAATGCAAAAAAAAATTCCATCCAATGATGCCAACTACCAGCTGGAATATTAGATAGTTAGAATTCTTCATTTAGACTTTATTTTCCTTCCATGTAGTTCAGTTTTCCCTGGCAGGCAGGAGATAAATCGGGTGAGGAACAGAACTGTTGTCATATTGGTAAGAGAGTGCAGTGGTTTTGCGTGTGAACATGGGAAAGATAGGATGCTCGTCGCTTAATCCTCTGGCATCACATTGTTGTCTTGATGGCAGGAATTAAATTTGGACACAATGGTAGTTCTGGTCTGAAAAGTACAGTAGATACAGAAGGCTGTGCAAAGTTTTGTGTGTGTCAGAAATAAGAGAATTGGACAATTGTAGAGTGGTTGGTTGGTTTGGTTTTAGTTGTGGGGTTGGGTTTTTTGCTGTGATTGAAAACACATGCCTTCCTAAGCATAAGTACTGCTTGCAAAACCAAAAAAGATGGGCTTTTTGGCATCCAGTCTCAAGAAAAGAGACTCCTCCTTCACAAAAGACATGACACACCAGCCAAAATAACTTTCACAAGGAGGCGTCACATTTGTGGGAGCTGTATTTATCTGAGACCAAGTGATAAAATGTGATTACCTGAGATTGGAGCAACCATCATGTACACTGGAAGATCATTGAGCAGGAAGTGGTCAGTTCTTCTGGCATTTACTTGGAGAATCAGCGATTACAGCAGGAAGATAATGTTCTTTTGTTAAATGTTCTACTGTTAGTCTAGGTGATCCTGCTGTGGCAGGGGGATTGGACTAGATGATCTTTCGAGATCCCTTCCAATCCCTAATGTTCTGCTCTGCCTGCTCCCTGCTGGCTACTCCACAATGCTGCGTCCAACTCCTAAGACACCAGGGACAGCTGAGCTCAGGCATTTCGGTAGATGCTCCAGAAATTGATTTTATTGTGTTCCAGTTTACATATGGCAGCAGATTATGCAGACCATGGAGGTGTCACTGAGGCTGGACTATACATGAATTCCCAAAGTGAAGGCATCCTTCCTTTACTCTTGCCACTACCACCCTCACAGTATCACAATAATGATAAGGTTGGAAAAGACCTCAAAGATCATCCAGTCCAACCTAAATCCAAATAAACCCAGTAATCCTAACATCTAACATCTAGATCATGCCACTCAGCACCTCATCCAGCCTAACCTACCCGCAGCAGGTAGGGGAGCACAAAGACATAGTCATTGCCCTTGCTTCCATGTTTCTTTGCAGAAGAATGTGCAGCATGCTCTCACATCTGAGAGTGTAGTGCTGCTCTGGAGAAAGTCAGTTAGTGTGCCTTTTCTCACGTGCTTTTCTCTCATTTGTCACCATGGAGCCACTCAATTTTTAATGTGTGCATGACAGGAGAAAGGTGTGTAAGGTTGGGTAATGTGGCAGGAGACACCTTTTCCCCTGCTCCAACTCCCATCAATTCATCAGCTATGGAAGGACATATTTTTTCTCTCTAGATATGTATCACTCAAACTCTTCTATTTGTAAGATAGAATATTGTACTTACTGATATAATCAGTATTTCAGAGGGATGGGAAATAATTTCTTGCTTGTTTTTTTTCTCTTTAATTACACTTTTCTTCCCAGCAGAGGAGTACTCTGCTGTGTTGTAAATCTTTCGTTTCTAATTACTGCACTGATTAGTCCTGTATTCTATGGGTTGTTATTTCAACGTTCTGAGAAGTAGAGATTGGATTTCGTAATCTTTGTGTGGTAAATGAAATCTGTCCTAACCAGACAATTAAATCCTTGTTTAAAATATACATGGTCTGGGTGTGTGTAAGTCTCCCCAAAGAAGACAGAGGTCAAGGAAGCTTGTTGATTTAACTGGTCCTGACTTGTACAGAAGGTGGTATGATACTATTTTGTGGCTATTTGGGGGATAAAGGATCTCCTTTTTCTCAAGTACTTCCCCAGTTCCTGACACGCTCACTCTGATGGGAAGAGATGGGTACTCCTGTTGGTGGGTGAAGTGAAGGAAAGCTTTGTTAATGCCATGATCTCACCATGCAGCACTGAGACATCCAAGGCAAAAATGGGAAAGTTCTGCTGCTTTGCTAGTTATTTTTATTTTGAATCATAGAATCATCAGGGATTGGAAGGGACCCCGAAAGATCATCTAGTCCAATCCCCCTGCCAGAGCAGGCTCACCTCACTGGAGAAGCCATGGAATCAGAATCACTCAGGGTTGGAAGGAACCATCATGCAGTTCCAACTCCCTCAGCACAGGCAGGGCCACCCCACCCTAGACCAGGCTGGTCAGAGCCTCATCCAGCCTGGTGTGTGTTTGTGTGTAAGATAAAACTCTGGATGTGTGTGTATATATGTGTGTGTGTGTGTATATATATATATATATACTCTTGTTTAAAGAGAGTTCTTTTTTAAGAAGCAGTCATTCCTTTTGCTTAAAATACTCTTTTATTATTCTCTTAGTGCTTCCAAGTTTTGTTTGCTGTATAGGTAAAACCCATTGGATATTATATAATTCCTCTGTCCTCAAAAATGCATTAAGAAATTGAAAAACATGAAATCATGTATTTTAAGCTTCTGTATTAAATTATATTTTTGAGAGTTTTTTATAGTTGAAATATTTTTTGTAGTTTGAAGAGTCTTTTTTATAGTTGAAGAGCAATATTGGTTTGCTAGGTAGTACTCCTTTACTGTTAGTTATTCAACTGCATGAATGGGAGTTTTTAGTTTTCTTTCTTTAGTGGTGTTGTCTTTGGACAGTGTTTGCCTAAAGTAGGAAATACCTTCTTCATGATCCCTTCAAAGAGGGTGATGCAGTCGTAGGATGCTCCTAGTAATGAGAGAAGAGAAGCAGGGGTTTTTTGGTGGTGAGACATAAAGAATTGGATCAGAAAGCTTCACGCTGTCGTGCTGTCATAAGGACTGGGAGAAGAGACACCAACCTACCACTGTGAGTTGCCAAGTAGAGAGCTCGTGTACAGCACTGGAAGCCTGATCATGCAGAGCCAAGCAGCAGCCAGGAGAACGTCTGCACTGGGTTGGCAATAACCAGGGCTTATTGCTGCCCAAGATCAAAAGGTGCTTCAGGCATCTCTGCAAGTGTCTTTCTGATCTAAGAGTGGTGTGTGGAAGGGAATGGCTTTTACACTGCCACTGCCACGACACTGCAATGCTGATGCTGTGCTGTTGTCTCTGCATAGAGTTGGGACTTGTTACCAACATCCTGGTTAGCTAGTTCAAAAGCTTTCTGCATGACAAAACTGGTTTTGTATTAGTAAATACTTTTGCCATCGTGGAATGGTTGTGTTTATTTATCCCTGAGTGCAGTAGAAGTGTTTTCAATTAATAATGCAACGTGCTTGAAGGTTGGAAGAAAGATCATTTGAAGATGGATGGTTTTTAATTTTGGTGTTTGTGGTACATAACAGCAGCTATCTGTACTCATCTCTTCTTGCACAATTACATGTCAGGTGGATGGTAGGGTGAAAAAAGAGCAGGCTTTGTTTTTCTTTTAAACAGAATGTATGAAAATGAACTTTTTGTTTCTGTGAAGTTCCTCAGAACTTCTCAGTCCTGAGTCTGACAGTGTCCAGCACTGGAGACTTTACAGGACTATGGATGAATTCCCAAGTCCCCAGGCTGGGTTTAACTGCTCTTCATTGCAGGTGTTGTTCTGGATGGCAGGACAGTGTTCATACTGAAGCTCTCGTCCTGCATTTGTGCATGTTGTTTGTAAGCATGCCTCCAGTATGGCTGTGGCCTGTCCTGTGCCATCTGTCCGTTTTCCAGGTGCTGCTCAGAAGCAACCTGGGCAGTGCCGAGAAGCTTGTAAGGAGATCCCCTGTGTCTTTTGACCTCTGGGCTGGAGAAGGGCCAGTTGTACATATTACTACAGGTGTAACCCAGGAACACAGTGGAGGAGTTGCAGAGTTTGCCGCTCCATGGCTGGGGTACCTGTGGTGCTTCCATTTCACTGGGCTCTAGGTCTACAGCCTTCTGCAGGGGTGATTGAACTTAGGAAGCCATCTGGAAATGGATCTACCAACAAGTGAATGGTATTTGGGTGGATGGGGACGGGGGGTTGTCTCTTAAGTGGGTAAGCAAAACGTCAGTGATGGACCTGGTGGTGCAAGGAAGGGCAAAACCCTGAGGCAGAGAAGGGGACCACATGTGTGGACATTCTGCCACTGGAGCCTTTTGCAGCGTGGTGTAGTAGTAATAGGGATGGCTGCAAATGTTGGAGAGGGAGCTTGGGTACACCCTTCAGCCTACAGTTAGGGCAAGTTTGAATCTCTTGCATCATCTTGCTACATCTAAGCATCTTTAAACTCATCCGGGGATGGTGACTCGACCACCACCCTGGACAGCCCATTCCAGTGCCTGACTGCTCTTTCCCTGAAGAATTTCTTCCTGATGTCCAGTCTAAACCTCCCCTGTTGGAGCTTGAAGCCCTTCCCTCTGGTTCTGTCACTAATTACCTGTGAGAAGAGACCAGCACCAACATCTCTACAATGTCCTTTCAGATAGTTGTAGAGAGTGATGAGGTGTCTCCTAAGCCTCTTCTTCCTCGAACAGCCTCAAGAAGACTTGGACTCAACTCCACGTTCTGGGTTGACACTGGTATGGGTTTTGCAGGTCTTCAGTCAGGAGAGAGGCATGTTCTCAGGTGGGTTAAAGGGATATTTTGAGGATATTGCCCTACCTTGAAAGCAGATTTCTCGTGTGATGCCTTTAATGCTCCCACCCCAGATGCTGTGGTCTCCTTGGGATCTGCTGATGAATGTGTACCGCTTTGAAAATCCTGGTGTGGCTTTTCCCAGTCTAACAGCTGTCTCTCTGTGCTGCTTTTGGAGGTATTTTGTCCTTGGCAAATGATTTGCAAATCCTCTGCTGCCACTTGTTGATTGTTTTGAATTGAGAGCGGATTAACGATTGTTTCTCTAGTGGCAGTGTGGCCTCTTAATAACAGTTATCCAGCTTTCTTGTGCCTGTCTAAATATCATGTGCTCCAATGACTCCAGAGGAACATGTCTGTTCAGTGTGCAAATGTCTAAATATAGCAATAATAATCCCTAGCTTTCTTTTTTTTGAGTCAGTAGAAGAAATTAGTGGCTGCACTTCCGTTTGTGCTGAGTACACACTGAGATAAGCCTGTGGTGACATCTGTTTCAGTACTAATTTCTCATGTCTCCTGGTATTTTCAGATTGGAAGAAATTATTTGTCTGTAAAAATTTTGAATTTCTCTTTGGTCTCTGGTTGTGGGTTGGATTTTATTCCCTGTTATGCTAAGAAATTATACAGTTTCCAGCCCCTTTCCAAACTGCCAGCTTTCTGCTCCACTGAAGTTACTTCTGGCTCCAATCCCAGTACTTTGGGGGAACAATGGTTCCTATTTTAGCCTATACAGATTTAATTGCTGTGTATAAGGTTGACAATTATCTCCTTTTGTGCCTAAGAATCCCACCAGCTGGTTTAGATGCATTCAAATGGCTGCACCCTACTAAACTCACTTGTCACATCAGGAACTATAGAGCTAAATTTCCAGCATTCAGTAATCTGTCCTTGGCCTTTCATTTGAAATTAATTTTTGCTGCATTTAATTCTGTTTCTCCTTTCGCTTCAACCTTGGTTCTAAGCGTTGGGTGGCCTTGCTCATCATACTGAGGGACTTCTGTCCCAAAGATGCATTTTAGGAAAAAGGCATTTCATATACCAAGAAACTCTACTGCAAGAGAAGTTGTTGTCCTTTTTTTGCTGGTTTGTTGTGGGTTTTTTTTGTTTGGGGCTGGTTTTGTTTCTCCCTCCTTCCTCTTCCCTTTCCCTCCTCCTCCTCCCACCCAGTAAGCTTGGGCACCTAAGACAGGAATCATGTGGCCACATGCTGACAACCTGCTGTGGAAGTGTCTAGGCTCAGCTTTATTGTCCACGAAGAAGAGCAGACACTTCAAGCTCATGTAAACAACTGAAATAGGTCAGATGAATCATGCCCCCAAATATCCTCTTTCTCTTTGCTTATAATAAATCTGGATGATTAGCTCAGACTTAGCTGTCTGCCCTGTAGACGTCCGACTAGGTTTCACCTCTGGGGACCACACTTGTAGCAGCAATCACATGTTAGATGACTGTAGACACCTAAGAAGATTAAAAGCACTTGGCTTCTTGATGCAGAGACACTGCAGGTGCCAGCGTGAAGGTGCTCTGTGTTCATCACTGCCACAGACAAACAAATCTGAGTGGATTTTTCTGAGGAGAGACAGATCAGCAGTTGATGTCTGCAGTTATGCTGCAATAAACTGTAACCTCTGGTGCACCATCTCTTTCTCCTTGCTTGCTTTCCAGACTCATGAAATATGACTTCATCACTTCTTTTTTCCCAGAAATGTTAGTTTAAGTGGGATCTCTTCTCCCTGTCATATGCTATTTCTGCCCCCACATTGCATCTCCAGTCTTGCTGTGGCAATGTGGTGGGTGGAGGTTGCATGTACTGAGAAAGCCAAGAGAAGGGCTTGTGCAAATTAGTCTTTCATCCTGGGCTGCATCAGGAGAAGTGTGGCCAGCAGGTCGAGGGAGGTGATCCTCCCCCTCTACTCCACTCTGGTGAGGCCCCACCTGGAGCACTGCGTCCAGTTCTGGAGCCCTTATTACAAGAAGGATGTGGATGTGCTGGAGCGAGTGCAGAGGAGGGCTACGAGGATGATCAGAGGGCTGGAGCACCTCTCCTATGAGGATAGACTGAGAGAGTTGGGGCTGTTCAGTCTGGAGAAGAGGAGGCTCCCAGGTGACCTCATTGTGGCCTTCCAGTATCTGAGAGGGGCCTACAAAAAGGCTGGGGAGGGCAGGTAGCAACAGGACTAGGGGGAATGGAGCAAAGCTGGAGCTGGGTAGATTTAGAGTGGATGTGAGGAGGAAGTTCTTCACCATGAGAGTGGCAAGAGCCTGGAATTAGTTGCCCAGGGAGGTGGTTGAGGCCCCATCCTTGGAGGTGTTTAAGGCCAGGCTGGATGAGGCTCTGGCCACCCTGGTCTAGGGTGGGGTGTCCCTGCCCATGGCAGGGGGGTTGGAACTGGATGATCAAGTGGTCCCTTCCACCCTGAGTGATTCTGATTCTATAACTTCTCCAGTGAAATGCTCCTGCTGTGGACTAGATGATCTTTTGAGGTCCCTTCCAATCCCTAATGATTCTATGGTTCTTTGCCTGAGAAGCTGGCTCTCTTGCTAAGTTCCGAGTTCATTGTTCATCTGCAGGATTTTGTTTTCAGTCTGCATACAGCTTTGTTCAATGGTTATTTATGGCCTTTTCAAGGGGTTAATCAATTCAAGCTTCACGTTTCAGTCATGGCCTTAGTGCATATTTCACATCTGTGATTTTGATTTCTGGCAAACCGTTGTTCCTCAGTGCGGCAGGATGCATGATCACACTAATACTATATTATTTTCTGATGTGTATTTTTACAGATCTTGACATCATTTTAATTTCCCAGTGGTCTGAGAAGAACAGGGAGGTTTATGTACAAGTTACAGTAGTCAACTGGTCTGGTATTAACTTTGTTCCTGTTGAGTTCTCTCTGGAATTGCAAGTGCCTTTGATCATGCGAGGCAGGATCCATCCCATTAGTGCTGTTTAGGACTCTGCAGGGCTACCCCATCTCCTGTGTTCTTCTTCAGACACAATTGACTCTCCATAGCTATAGTTCTTTTTCAAAATATTTGATGTTGGCCCTGCTGACTGTGTTTGTGCTAGATTGTTGTCGGTCTGTTTTCTGGTGTGTCTGGATGCATTTCCAAATGAAGACTTGGACTGAGGTTTCCTAAAAGGCAGTGGTGCTTTTGCTGTTCCCTTTGGAAAGGTTAAGATTTGTAATGGAAGCAAATTTTCAGCACAAACAGAAGAAACGGTAGAAGCGTAACCTAGCTGTGGCCATACAACTACTCTTGCTCCCATTCAAACCAGCTTAGAGTCATTTTGTGTTTTGAGCTTCACAGGTGGCAGTGAGCAGCTCTTGGTGAGTGCCAGATGCTGTGCACATGTCAGGTAAGGCAGGTCTTTCTGGCTTTGCTCCATCTGTATTCTCGTATGGACATGGTTCTGGACAATCTGCTGTAGGCAACCTTGCTTGAGCAGGGGGGTTGGAACAGATGACCTCCAGAGGTCCCTTTCAAGCTCAACCGTTCTGTGATTCTCTAGTATTGCATCTTCCAAAACTGTTCCTTAACCTTTCTGTGCCTCTTCTGCTTGGGTAGGAGCATCTTTCTTCATCACATCCTCCTTGCAAGGGTAGCAAGAGCCTGTAGGGACAGTTTGCCCTGAGGTTTAGCCCTGGTGCCTTCCCAATGCCTGCGTTGATGCCATCTGAGGTGCAGTCAGACTGCTGCAGCTTATCTGTAAGACACGTTGCAGCACATCATGGTGAGATGCAGACCCCAGAGGTTTTGAGCTCCTTCTGGATAAAGGTAGCAGACAGGGCTGTAAAGGACACCCTTGTTTGCACACTCTGCAGACATACTGATTTGCTCACTGCTTTATGTCTGTTCTTGGGTAGAAATTCTGCATTTGGCTGTGGTCCTGCTTTTTACTGGTACTGATTTTAGCCGGGTCCCTTGATTAACTCTCCAAATTGTCACTACACTTGACTTGGCATCTGTGATGCCTGAACAGCCAAGCTAATATATGAAGTACTTTGACCTGTGTTACGTGGAAGTGAGATGTTTTCAATGGCATAGCATTTAACTGAACTTTGAATAACTTGCCTGAGAAATACCATGGGGTTTGGGACAGGGTTATGTGTGTATATATAAAACATATGCAAAAGAACTGCAGCATTTTCTGTTCTGGATTAAATACTGTGACTTTCTTCTATACCTTACATTTGGAAAAGCTAATTTTGGAGCTGGCTCTTACTCCTGAGCAGAATGAATGAAAGACTATACAGATGTCTTGATGGATCAAGGTGGATCAAGATGAAGGTTGCTGCCATTTTTCTGCAACCTTTGTGTTTTGTTTTCCAGGCTCACGACTGCTGATGTTTCATTGGCCTGCATTTAGCTTAGATTTTAACAGCTGTCTAGGAAACCCATTTTAACAATAGAAGTAAAAGATTAGGTTTTGAGGCATGTTTCCATGGCAAAGAGTAATTGTAGTATTTTTTTGCACATGGCTCCTTCCTACAGATCTGCCATTTATCGTTCTCCTAAGGGTAAAGTGATAGATGTAAAACTCCAGCAGCAGGGTGTTGTTTTTCTTTAAGCAAGTCTTAAAAATTACCAACATTATGAGCGGCTTTGAATTAATTTTGTACTTGTGGATCATTGATGAGAAGGCTGGGCGTAACGTTTTGGTTTTTCTCTTTTTTTCCCTTGCATATGGGTGCTTTCGTACGTGTGTGGTTCACTACAGTGACTTTTTATGAATAAATTAGCAGATTGACTTCTTTCAGGTTAATGGGGCTTCACAATACCTGCTACAGGCAGAGGGATATTGTGAATAAGGCATTAGTGCCTATCTGTGGAAATGTGTACCCTCTCTGTCACACTTGCAAAGATTAGCTTGGGGCTGATTGAAGTTGACAGCTGTATAAAAGGGATTATTGCCATCTCTGCTGAACTCTTGTGGTTAACTTTCATGCATGTTAAATATGAGAGATAATTTATTTTTTTAAAAGCTTGGGACAGTTTTGCATAATCTTGATTTGTCTTAACCCTGAGAGAGCTGAAACTGATCTGCAGCATCGCAGCCTAATGGGGAAGTACTTTAAACACGTAACTTGCTTCGTTATAAGCATAAGGAGAGCTTTTATTTCTATATAATTGGCATTGTTCTAAGGAAGAAAGGGCGTATTTGTAGTATTTCTGACACCTGGATGCCCCTTGCTATAAAGATTAGAGGCAGGCTGCTGTCCCTGTCCTTTGATAGTTTTGACTGGTGTGATACACAATCACAGAACATTAGGGATTGGAAGGGACCTCCAAAGACCATCTAGTCCAATCCCCCTGCCAGAGCAGGATCACCTAGACCAAGTTGCACGGGAACATATTGTGTATTTCTGTCACATAACTGCGTGGTGACAGCTGGACCTCGTATGCAACTGTTCTTCTGTCAGACTTGCATGTTTATTATGTCCTTATGAGGGAGACATGTCTTCAAGACTGTCCTCAGTCTCATGGACACAAAGAGTTGTGCAGCTCATGGGAACAGGCATGGAATTGGCTACTTTGTTCTCTGCATTTGAGGGAAAGGACTCAAACTTGGGTGCTCATATTGAATGTAAGCTCAAGGATAGATCTAAAGAGGTTTCTCATCTATCTAGAAAATAATAGAATTAGGCTGGACAGTAGAAAAAGGTTCTTTAATATGAGGGTGGTGGATCACAGGTTGCCTAGAAAGGTGGTAGAGGCCCCATTTCTGGAGACATTCAAGGTCAGGCTTGATGGGGCTCTGAACAATCTGTTCTGATTAGAGATGTCCCTGCTTGTTGTAGTGGGGTTGAACCTTTAGAAGTCTCTTCCAACCCAATACATTCTATGATAGCCAACACTAAGTTGGTGGTTCTCATCTTCTGGGTATCTATCTTAGTTTTTTCAGCAAGCTTTGAACAGCCAGTCAGCCAGTTACTTTATATAGGATGATGAGCAGCATGACCTGGCTCTCTCTGGAATTTTGCTTTGCTTTGTGGGAAAGAAATGGTGGCTCTTTTATAGCATCAAGTTGATCTTTGCTTTTGCACCCCATGCTGATAGTACAGAAGGAACAAGGAAGGTGAATTTTACAATTAATTTTGCCAGCTGTGGCTGAGATTCTTAGCCCTGAAGGGAGATGATGCTTAACCCCGTTTGTGTCCCATCAGTCTGGCTCAGCATCTGCTCTGGGTTCACCGTCCATTGCTTTTCACGTGTAATAACTACATGATAATTCTGAAAACAGAGCTGCTCATCCCTGTGTGATAATCCCAGAGCTTGTTCCACTACTGTGACCTGCAGGTTTTTTAGTCTTTAATGTTTTTTAGAAAACGTGGCCGGTTGACATGCCCCAAAGTAGCATTTGGGAAGTACCTGCAGATGACATCACACTGGGTTTCTCCTCCAAGATGTCATTGCCTTCAGTCCAAAGTCAGCCTGTGTTGGCAGTTTATGTTCATTTATACTGAACCCGTGGCAGAATTTTCTGTAGTTATTTTTCTTGCATGTTTGACTTCTTTAATGCATTTTAAATTTCCAACATAAATCGTTTTCTCCTTCTGAGTCTTGCCTATTTCAGTGCCATATTTAGTCCTTATCAGCTTGGCAGATGTAGCTTCTAGCTGGGTCCTAAAATGAACTTCTCCCAGTATACCAGTGTGATTGCTGATACTTTCACACTGCAAGACTCATCTTTCCGGCTAAGTGTTCTTTTCCAACTTGGTTAATAAAATTAAGGTTTTATTCACCACCATGGATTTAGAGAATCTATTTGGGGATGGCTTCTGTTTCTCCTTGCAGTGGACAGTGCTAGTGGGTGTTTTGGTTTTGATCTGAGCAATGCCACAGAGTAATGAATGAATATAACTGTTTAGTCTGCTTGAAAAGCTGCCTTTCATCTGCGGGAGGAGGTGAACAGCTAGGAGGAAATCACTTTCAAGTTGCTTCCCAGTGCAGAAATAAATCTTGTGTAGGCGAGGGAGGGAAACAGCCACCTACCTGGAAATCCAAGACTGTAAATGAGATGTCATAGAAAAAGGCAGTGGCATCCACACAAATACTAATCTGTTTTCGGGAGGGAGGTGGAAAAGAAGTGGGTGAGAGAGAAGAGCTAGCAATATGGGTATAAAAGGGGTTTTCTTCTGGCTTCTTCAATCATTAGTCTAAGACTGTTGAAATTGTAGCACAAACCATAGGAACACACTGCCTGTTGTTTATAGATGTGCTGTTCATTCATCTGGGGTACTTTTGTGTTACTAGCTGGGCTGGATGCAAGCTGGTGTCGTGCTTATGGTTGCGGGGTATCACACGTGTACCTCAGCTGGAATGAGGGAGGCTTGGCTGTAGCTCTAGTGAGTGGCTGAAGCCTGCCAGGCTGGCAGCAGGAGAGAAGGGCTCTGTGCTGCCTGATTAATTAATGTATTCAGTGCTAAAGCAACTACAGATGCTCCCTGCTACTCTGCACCTCCAGCCTTAAATGAAAAATAGCTGTAAACTCTGAACTGCCTATGGGTATCTATCTCCTGTTTACCTCCTTTTTTTTCTAAGCATTAAGGAGGAGATGATAAGCTTTTTTAATTTGCCTGGGGGCTTCACAAATTGAAGTTTTTATACATCAAGTGAGAAATAACACCTTGCAGGACATGTGCAAGCAACTGTCCTTCACCTCAGCTAATGGACTCTGATCTAATTTTCCATTGTGAGCTACATTTTCCTCCAAGAATGTAAGGCAGCTGCACTGGGGTATTTTTTCTTGAGTGTTGGAGTTTTTTTGGTTTGGGGTTTTTTTTGTGGGGGAGAGTAGGACATGGTTAGGGCTTTACATTTTGTCATTATCCCTTTATCACCTTGTGAACTGAGAGTTATTAATTTCATTTCAGAAACTCACATCCAGAATTGCAGAAAGTCACTTTCAGCCACAATAACTAATCTCAGCAGCAGCCCTTGGCTGTCATTGCTTGATTCTTGTGATTATTGAATACAGCTGGTATTTCCCAGAAAAAGAATAAGTGACTTCCCGGGTGAGTGGTGTGACTCTGTGATATTACTTGCTATTGGAAACTGATAATGGAGGAGAAGGGAGACTGTTCCAAGTTGTATAGTTTATTAAGTGTTTCAGATTATAGGTCTGCTAATTGTATGCCTGGAGTCTGAAAATTTCCTTGGGAGAGAGAGATAAAGATACAGGATAAAACTTTGTTTTGATGATGAAAAGGTTTATTTTTGTAGTAGTACTTTTGAAAAACTGTGGATTATTTTGAGGCAGATCATTTGTTTGCAGGGTTTGGGTTTGTTTTTTTTTTTAATATCTTACGGGATTTTCAGTTGGTCTTTGAGCAGAGTTGAGTCTTTGTTTTTTTTCTTTTCCTTTACAGAGAAAAACATTTTTACAGCATCCTTTTTGTAAGAGAACTAAGAAAGCAGCAACTTGAGGCCCTCAAGTGGTCTTTTGTTTAAGGCTTTACTTTTTCTTGCTTTATCAGAACCATTTGGGCCCTTGCAAGCTGGTTTTGTGTTCTTTCACCCACCCTCTTCCTGCCAGGATTGCTTCCAGACTGGCGTTACCGCTTCTTCAGCAGCAAATGCAAGTTGATGTGTCTCCCCCCTTCTTTGCAGTGATTTTCTTTTAGAAACCTTTGTAGGTATTTTGATAGACTAGTGTTGGATTCTGGTACATCAAGACAATATGCACAGCCTCAGCTTTAACTTGCATGGTACATACACATAGAGTGTGCCTTCACCTTTGCTCTGAAGTGCTTGTGTAGGATGTCTTGCCCCTTGGAGAAGTTCTTGCAGAGGAGATGGAAGTGGGAATGCTCTCCACTACTGAAGAGAGGAACTGTGCCTTGGTGGGGAGAAGCAGATAGAATT
The DNA here is from genome assembly GCA_013400115.1 of Rhinopomastus cyanomelas. NCBI lineage: Eukaryota > Metazoa > Chordata > Aves > Bucerotiformes > Rhinopomastidae > Rhinopomastus > Rhinopomastus cyanomelas. The sequence continues at coordinate 105,124 of VXBP01005910.1, read as the reverse complement.
TGGGGTGTCCTCTCATGTTTGAAGGTGATTATCAGTTACCCCATGGATCACCTAAGGGGTGTAGGTGAGGCTCCCTGCTTCCAGGTTTTATTTGTGCTTGGGCATGTCTGGAGTGTATGTGCCACCAGTTCCCTTGCTTCTCCTGGTGCAGTGTATCTCCCCACACTCTTGCAGGTCTCTTAGTCCTTACATTTCAAAAAGCAGATTTTTGTGTAGGAATGTTATATACAAATTTAGCTAGCCTTGTGAGTTTTAAAAGTACAAGTATTTGGACAACTAATTTTTTTAGGGTTTGAGATCTAGACCAGGGCAAAACTCTACTCCTACAGGACAGCTTTGAACTTTTGTTAAAGCAAACACTACTTAATGTAATCTCAGTGTGCTCTGAGTTGCTACAGCAAGTGCCTAAGGCAGTAAATGTAAAGTTTCAAGCAGTGACACTATTGCTGAGCAGTGTGTAACACAACAGAGATGGCTAATACTGTAAAGAAGAGCTCATCTAAAGTAGATACGTTATTTGGGCTGAATTTCATGAAAGATTGGATAGCAGGTAAATGGGTAAGGAGGGAAAGAAATGGGTAGAAAGAAAGGGATGGAGATTAAGATATTTAAATCAAAAATTTCCTCAAGGAATCATGGGGAGAGAAAAAAGCAAGAAGTCCTTTGAAAATATGTCTGAGTACAAGCTAGAAAATTATGAGGGCCTCAGTCTTTGTTTTAACTCATTTTTCACTGTGTTTTATTACTTGTATCCATGATAAACTGGAAATGAGGGCAACTGTATGACTGGAGGGGTTTTCTGGTAGGGGATGGGGTTTATTTTTAGTTATGTGTGAGGAGGTAGTGCTTTATCTCATTTTGTTTACTAGAGGATAACTTATTCTTCAAGGCAGACAGAAAGTTGCATGAAAGGGAAAGTTTTGGGAGCTCAGGCGCTTCCTCTGTGGAAGCAGGGGGACGGTCAGTTTTCCGTAAGAAATTTTAGAGGTCTAATTATGAGTCACTTTTGGAGATACCACTGTTTTGTTAGTTCTGCTTTGTTATTTGTATAAGCAGCTCAGATGCAGTTCTTGTCCTGATAAGTTGCACCCTGCATACGCAAGGAGGAAAGACAACAGTGAAATTAGCATTGGAAAGCTAATTGAAAGAATTGCCTTGAGAAGGGATTTTAACAAGCTGCAGAGAGAAAAGGATTTCAAAAGGCAGCAAAGACAGGGTTGTTTCAAGCAGAGTGGAAGGTGTTACCATCTTCTGTTCCAGGCATCAGGCAGCACCAATACACACAGCTCAAGATCTGAGATTAAAAATTTCAGGGCTCTTTTCCAATGTTTGCCTGTGAGATGAGGTGTGAGTGTAGAAGAGTGCTAATGTCAGGGGAGGGCAGCTTTTGGCACCTAGACTCTGCATGGCTTGGCAGCATCCATAAGTACTTTTCTGAAATTGATTAGTTCACGTCTTCAGGAGGATTTCCAAAATCGTCTGCTGGAGAGAGGAAGACTGGGTTTTTGGGAGATACAGCACAGTTCTGGGGGGGAAAATACACTGACACTGCAACCCTCATGACTTCTCAGTATTCAGTTTTGCTGTGCTCCTTTTGACCACATCCTCTTCTAGCAAAATATTTGGTACAAAGCTGCTTTCACGGTAGGTGACTGCCATGCTGCTCTGTTAGGTCCTCTGTTCTTGTAGCTTTTCTAATCTATTCAGTGTCTTGACAAATTTTCTTGCCAAGAGCTTTATAAAATGATACCATATTGTGCATAACTTAACACACCGTTAAACATCGGAACACCTCCTACCATTCAAGTCCTGAAGTGCATCACTAAGCTTAGAAACCAGAGCAGCTCCAATACTTGAGTGATTTTTGTAAGGAGGGTAGTAGTTTCTTCAAGGAGTTGTTTGGCTCTTATTTGTCATCATTTTTTTCAAATGGGCTTGCAAACAACTAGCAGCATGAGTGAGGAGACAGAACAGCTAAACTGGATGTGAATTAGCTCTTCATATGATAAGCCTGTATTTTCTGTATGCTGCAGTACTTTAATCATGCTTGTAGCATTTCAAACTAAAGAGGGGGTGGTCAGCTGATTTAAATTCTTCATCATTTGTGCCAGCTTCTGAATATGTGCTTCTGTTTTCCCAATATGTCAAGTAAATGTCGAGTTTTCAGGCTAGAAGCTCATTGCCTCTCAGTGTTTGGTTGCTCAAAGGTTAGGCACTGCGGGGGGATAAGTGGTTAAACTGCACACAGGTGCCGTGCAGCTATAGATGCTCCTTCATCTCTGTGTTTCACAACATGAGTTTATCCACAGTTGGTGTTTATTTACAAGTATTTCTTGTAAACAAGTGGTGATATTATGCATACAGATGTCAGCCTGCAGCGGGTGACATTTGGCACCGCAAGGAAGCTCGGCTTCCGAAAGCCGTTAATTGTAGTGGATGCATGCTTTCTTAGAAGACAACTGTTTTTTCTAATCAGAGGCAGGATTACTCATTTGCATCTCTCAGCATCATCTTGCTTTTAGAAAAATCAAAAGAATTATTACCTTTAAGTAAGGTGGGACAGAGTCCCCTGCTGGCCTTCTTTTAGTCTTTATTTTATTGTCGTTTCAACAACCTTTACTAAGTGTTTTCCTGTAAGATTTTACTGTAATGAAAACACTGGAGAGCAAGAAGTCAGGTACATCTTGAACTTGCTGCCAGCATTGTGATGTGCCTACAAGCTGTTTTATTTTCTGGGATGAAGCAGGTTTGTTTCAAAGACGTCATGAGCCTGATGTGAAACTGTACAGTAGTGGAAATGCTGTCTCTGACTAGTGGTCAGCTTGTTAAGTGGTCAGCCTCACAATGAAGAGGTCCCTTCTAACCCAGACTGACTGCATGACTTGGTCTGGGTGATCCTGCTGTGGCAGGAGGATTGGACTAGATGACCTTTCGAGGTCCTTTCCAATCCCTAATGATTCTGTGAGTTAGATAGCATTTGTGAAAGAGGGCATGGTTTTGAACAAGACGTGGTGCCAGCTTGCAGAGACTTTCCGCGTGTGAGCCCTGGATTGTCAAACCACATGTCTTACTGAGCATGGTGTCCACTAAAGCAAAATCAGTTTGTGATGAGCTTCTTATGTACAAAGTGGAAAATGTAAACTTGGCTCTTCGGTGATGGATGGTAGGAACCACTGAACATCTGATTAGGGTTTTTAACTCATGGTAGAATAGCTGTTATTTTAGCTTTGTCTCTTACAAAAGAAAAACGAGCAGGTGTGGTACAAGTGTCAGGGATACCCTTGGCTGCTTTAGGGCATTTGGGATGCGGGGGCAGGAGGGCTTTATGTTCTGCATTACTAGAAGGATGCTTTTTATATGCATCTCTCTGTTGCCATGGTACAAGCAAGCATGATTTGCATGTTGGAATATAAGTCAAACCTTTCCTTTGTATTTCTGTCACTGCACTGCTAATATATGCCCTTTAAATAGATGAATAGCAGATGCATATTTTTCTGTGCAGTTACAGCTTTTTAGATTTACAGCAGGTATTTTGTTTGTGCAAGGCTCAGAACTTGACACAATGTGCACCCCTAGCATACAGATTTAATTTCTCACCATAACAGAGAGGCTGGCAGGTAGAAAAGCAACTGGGAATCTCATGTTTCAACTGGGAGGCATAAGTGTTGCGAGTCTTGACCATCAAGTTGTCCTTTTAAAGAAAAGTATGAAATGCCTAGGGGTAAAATATGCTCATGATACCATTAGTTCTTATTCATATGCTTTATGAAAAAGGCTTGTTCTCCCATGTGTAGGTGTGTGGAAATAAAATGTGTGTGTCAGAAAGTTAGCTGTTTTAATTCATTCAATATTTGCAGTGCTACTGGACTAGTTCTTTACTGACATAGGCATTGGAACAGCCTGCCCACGGAGGTGTGGTTCAGTAGCCATCCCTGGAGGTGTTTAAGAGAAGGTGTTAGGGGATATGGTTTAGGGGTGATGATAGTGGTAGGAAGAGGTTGGACTCTATGATCTTGAAGGTCTCTTCCAGCTAAAACTATTCTATGATCTTAAATCACATAGGAGATAAAGACGAGGCTTCTGTGCTCTGCTAACCTGATGATATCTTTTCTTTTCTTTTCTTGTTCTGTGTTTTCTTAGGGTAATAAATGCAGGGAAGAGCACGCATAATGAAGATCAAGCGAGCTGTGAAGTCCTCTTTGTCAAGAAGAAACCTGGAGGCGCTAATTCTACACCAAACAAGAACTCTTCATCAAAACGGAGGTCATCACTGCCCAATGGAGAAGGTCTTCAGCTGAAAGACAGTTCGGTAAGCAGACTTCTGCACCTTCTCAGTGGAGAAGTACAAAAGAAATAGAGAAGGATGTGGCAATATGATACTAAAGGATGCTGAATGTTTAATGTGTTTTCAATTACCTCATTTGTTATTTCTGCTTAAATAGAGAATACAATTGTGTCTTTCTTACTTTTACTACTTGTGCTTTCGTTTCTTGCACTGAAGAATGCTCTGTATATCTAAAACATTTTAGTTTAAAGATGAGGAAGGGAATACAGCCCGGAGAAGAGGAGGCTCTGAGGTGACCTTATAGCAGCTTTCCAATATCTGAAGGGGGCCTACAAGAAAGCTAGGGTAGGGTTTTTTACACAGGTGTGTAGGGAGATGAGAAGGGGAAGTGGTTACAAACTTGAAGAGGGGAGATTTACGTTGGACATTAGGATAAAATTCTTTCCTGTGAGGCTGGTGAGATGCTGAAACAGGTTGCCCAAGGAAGTTGTGGCTGCCCCATCCGTGGAAGTGTTCAAAGGCAAGTTGGAGGGGGCCCTGAGTAACTTGATCTAGTAAAGATGTCCCTGCCTATGCAGGGGGGTTGGGACTAGATAATCTTTAAGATCCCTTCCAACCCTAGCATTCTATGATTCTATTCTGTGATTCTGTCCTTCTTAGATCTTCCTTTGTTTCATTTATGAAAATATAATCCTGAGAAATTACTGCTGCAGAATCCTGTGAGATTAACAGCTGTGGTTGACTTCTTCAATGATGGTCAAGCATAACAGCATCACCCTTTATATAGTCACCCTGACTGACTGTATGGCTTGGTCTAGGTGATCCTGCTGTGGCAGGGGGATTGGACTAGATGATCTTTCGAGGTCTCTTCCAAGCCCTAATGATTCTATGATTTACTGCAGAGAAGAAAGTAATTTGGGCTCATTTCACAGAAGTAGTATTGTGTTTAGCAAGGTTGTTTTATGCAGATAGGGAAAGGTCATCTGGCACACTGAACTCAGTTATTTCTGCAGCCTGTGGCTCCTCTCTTTGTCTGGAGTGGTATACGTCATGTGGTTGTCTGCTGGCAATCATCTGCTGTTCTTAATCTGCCCTGTTTCCTGACTAATTACTTCATCTGCTCTTTAAGCATGAGCTCAGGTTCCAGCAGAGATTGATAGTGTGTGTTCAACTCAAGACATTCAGGCACATAATGTTATCTGAGTGCTTGTATTGGACTATGTGTTCTCCCAGCAGCACAAAGACTACATATCCACAAATTCTCTCTAAGCGGTAACTAGTATTTCAGTGAACTATAAGTATCTTCTCTTTTTGGGGTTTTTTAAATAATTATTTGGTTTTATGTTTGTTTTAAGCTAAGTGGTGGTTAGCAGTCTGCTTCGGTCTCTATTGCAAAACTCCGTGGCTTGGCACACCTGATGGCGGCAGGGGTCATTGGTGTCCTGAGCAGCAAGCATCCTCCTCCCCACCTCTTGCTCCTCCTGTTCTGTTTCATGTTGCATTACTGCTACAGCATTTTCAGACTGACAGATTTTACAGGTTTGCAAATAGCTATGTTCTCTCCTTCTTCAACTCTTTCTTCAAATCATGTCTCCTCATTCTGCGCACTCATACTGCTCATTGTATTCAGTCATGTGGAGTTTTTCTCCAGTACTTACTTGCACACTCCTGGACAAAGAGTTGTGCCCTAAACTTTCTGAGATGATACAGGCAGAACATACTGAGGTGCTCAAAATTTTTTGTTTCACAAAGTCCTATTAATTTTCAGTTCTGAACAGTATCAAATGTTTCTCGTGAGCAAAAGGTTTGCTGTGTTGTATATAATATAGTGATAAATATACTGATTAATCCTCTTCATCACAAGGAACTTTTTTCAAGACAAGTTTGGAACATTATAAGTTAACATCACATAGTTCCTGTGCGACTTGGTCTAGGTGGTCCTGCTCTGGTGGGGGGATTGGACTAGATGATCTTTCTAGGTCCCTTCCAATCCCTAATGTTCTGTGATTTCGTGATTCTTGTGACATTAAAAAAACAGGAATATAAAACTGTTTATTGAAAAGGTGTCTTCACTAGGCTTGACGGTATCCATCATTACAGTCATCTCACTGTTACGCTGTCATAATGACAGGGTCTCTCAGCCTGTTTTTTGAAAGCTTTTCTTTTTATCCATTGTAAACTTAAATGATTGTCAGCCTCGTTAAATATCCAGTCATCTTGTGTTGTGAAATATCTCACAGAATTCTCTTATTTCTCTCATCTCTTAGTGTATTTCCTCCTTTGATTCTGAATCTTTGGTCTCAATTTTGGAATAAACAGCTTCTTCCATTCGAGCTTCTTGATGGAAACCTTCTTATTTCAAATCTTCCTTCTTTTTCTGTCATATTTTGACCATAAATGAATATGTCTGTAATAAGGAGCCAGCTGATCAGTATGATCTAGTGCACTGTTTACATGCTACTTGTTAGTATTTTCTTTATACACTCTCTTTTTGTCTACAGATTTCTACATGAAACTTGAATGACTGCTATAACACTTGTTATTTAGCTGTGTAAAACTTACTCTACCGTGTTACTAGAGCACAGCCTGAGAATTTAAATTTGTTGCATATTTTCCCAAAACAGGCAGCATATTTTTGGTGAAAGTTTTCTACTAGAGGGCACTCTTACACTAGCAATTAGCAGGATTTTTACCTTGGTAAAATGTGTCTAAAAAGGAAGAGAAGGATGTGCGTATTTCTATAATGGGTCATGTTTTTGTTCTCTAGGGGAATCCCACTGTAACACACAATCTGAAATTGTCTCTGAGGGATGAAGCACTCTATAGAAAAATTGAAGGAGGAAGGGATGAGGGAAGCAGTTGATTTGATTAAAAGGAAGATTTCCTCGGTTGTTTAGTTTTTTCAAGTGTGGAGCGCAGGGGAAATAGGAACCAGAGCATGAACTGTCTTTTAACAGAGTTGATTCCATGGTCCTCAGATTTTCCTTTTCATAGAATCTCAGAATTGTTTTGGTAGCTGTAGAAGAACTGCTAACAGAGCTAGCGCTGAGCAGCGCTCTGGACAACCCAGCACTGAGCCAAGAATAGCTGCCAGGTGCCTCTGAGAATGGCCTTGGAGGCCTCAGCAAAGATGATAGGAGGCCTCAGCAAGGATGATAAGCAAGCAAACTAATTATAGAGGAATGTTAACCAGACTGTGGGAATCAGAGAATGGGGCCGTGTTTGGGAAAGCTGGAGGGGCCGTCCGATCAGGTAGTTTGTCGATGATGGCCAATAGGCTAGAGGACAGCTACGCGTGACAAAGGCCATGTACCCAATGAGTGTAACCTCAGTGCCGCATGGACAGGGCATGACTGTATATAAGCAAGGCGGTTACGGGAATAAACGAGCTCGGCACCTTAACCATATTGGTGTGCATGTCGTTGACTCGGCTAGCCCCTCGGAGGCCCCCCTGGTTACATCTAGCAGAATCTCTGAGAAGGTCATATGCCATCTCTGTTTACCCTGCTTTCTAGGAAGTGTATGAAACTTAAGTGGCAGTTGCATCGGAGGTTTTGTGAGTCTTGTTTTTTAAGACTGACCCCATCAGTGCAGTTCTGTGCTTTGGCAAGGCAGCGTAAGGGAGTCAAAGACTCATGGTTGTCCACATGTATTGGGTGCCACTGTCATGCCTCTGAATCTGGGTGGACTCTGCAGACCTTTCAGCAGTGGGAAGATGGAAGTGGTGGACCAGAAACGAGGAGGTAGAGAAGTGAGCGTTTGTTTAGCCTTGACACACAATAAAAGCCGAGGAAACCTGTTAAATATTTTAAATCTGCTAAGCTTCTTGAAAGAGCAGGTGTGAAACCGAGCAGATCAGTGAAAGGAAAGACTCTGCTAATGCAACCCAAAATTAATTCTCTCCTGTTCCACCCTCCTTACTCTACCATTGGTTGGATAGTCACATTTGCCCTCCGTCCCCACTTGGGAGCATTCACTTCAAACTGCTGTGCAGCTTTTTCATTTAAACTATTTTTAAATACCTGTAACTACTGGTACCTTGATGATGAGTATTGAGTGCCATAGAGTTACAGAACTTAGGTTGGAAAATACATTTAAGGTCATTGAGTCCAACCACTAGCCTAACGGTACCAAGGCCACTGCTAAACTCTGTCCTTAAGCTCCACATCTACGCAACTTCTAAACACATCTGGGGTAGTGATTCAACCCCCTCCCCGAGCAGCCTGTTCCAGTGCCTGATGACCCCTTCAGTAAGGTTTTTCCTAATGTCTAACCTAAACCTGGCACAACTTGAGGCCGTGTCCTCTAGTCCTATCACTTCCACCTTGTGTGAAGAGCCCAACACCCACTTCTCTGCCAACTCCTTTCAGGTAGTTGTAGGCTATCAGTGAGTGAAATGGTAATCCTATGCCAGGATATTGTCATAGTGACAGTCGAGGTGCAGCACTTGATGTGATCCATTATTAATTGCCACTGTAGTGTGAGGATGCATAATTATTAATTCTACAGTTTGATGCAAAGATAGGAGGGAGTATTTGTTTTGTGTGATACGAGGATGGTTACCTACCACAGGTAGCTGAATATATCATTAATAACATGAGCAGGATTTTCTCTGAGGATGGGTTGGCAACTTCCCACCCAGTATAAATTTTATGAGAACTAAAAATGTGTTTTAATGTATTTAGTGAGTGTAGTTCATATTTAGAAAAATAAATACTAGATTGGTTTGTGGTTTTCAGAATAAGCCTTCAGTGGCAACATGATTTATTTGCCTGTTTGGAATTAGGTTCATAAAAAAAATTCTGAAGGTTTGCCATGTAGGAGCACTGTCTAGCTTACCTGAAAAATTTGTCCCAAACTGATGACTGCATATTGCTGAAGCTGCCCTCTTGATTTTATTTCTATAACTGAGCTCCAATTATGTGTATATATGTGCATTTTCTTTCATGATTCCTCACCCATTGCGTGACCCAAAACTTTGCATGTCTTAATTATATTTTACAATTACAAAACCCAGGAGAGTGCTGAACCTTCCTGAAAGCCAGGTCAGCAATTGAGGAGCCAGAAGCTTATTAAATTTCCTAGTATGTTCTGGAAATGAGCTGTAAGGTCAGTGCAGTGAAGGATCTGTTTGCTCTCCTTGCATCTGGTAGCTGTTCAAAATGTTGTTAAATCTGAATCTTTTGAAAGAAAATCTTAAATAAATCTGTATGTTGACTGATACTTGAGGGTTCTGTCCAGTTAAAAGAAGAAATAGAGATTGATGTTTGCAAGTCTGATTTTGACAGAATACCACCAGAGCTGGTCAAAAGCGATGTCTAGCTCACTGAGACTCTGCAGAACGTCAGTTCTTTGGGGAAGAAGTGCAACCTGCCAGATGTGAAGGAGAGATAACAGCCACGCGTATGCACCAAAATAGGTAGTCCCTTGCTGTCTGTGGAGGTCATCTCAGCTGTGGGATGAAAAGTAACAACCTTTTTGTGCTTTCTGTCTCATCTGTGTGCCCTCACTGCTGGCCTTTGCTCATTCTCTGAGTCACTGCTTTATTTGCACCATATATTTAATTCTCATGAAATTGATAGGAGTTTGGAGAATTCATTTCTTTCAGACAGAGGAGCCATTTTTATCCTGAGAGTGAGAGAAAGGAATGTGTTTCTTCTTCCTCTTTTAGACAGCTAATAGGTTGTCCTCTCTTTCTAGTTCAAAAGTAAATGAAGCTTTGTAGGAATAAGTTTTTGAAGATTGATATTTAGGTTTCCTATTAGGTAACTGAATTAATATTAGGTAATACCTGCAGATCCCAAATGAAGTGTAGACCCTAAAGCATCTCAGACACAACATGTGTATCAGAGTAGTGTTGTGGTAGTCATCTGCCTTGACTGTATGTGCTTATAATACACATCTCTCAGTTATCAAGGGTACTTCTGCAGTTGATAGGGAAAACAATCTAATTTGGAATGAGATTAGCACGCTCTTAAAGTGCAGGAGGGTTAATTCTCTCTGCTGAATATAAGGGCAATTTTAAAAGCTATCTTGGAGGTGTAGGTAGCTGCACTGAGCTGAACTGATAGCAAAAACCTCTTTGAGAATTACTAGTTCAAAAAAGGACAACGTCAGTGAACCAGAACAGCTGACATGTCCCTGCTCTGTTCATGTCAGTGACAGCTTGTCCTACTTTGTGCTGCCCGTTGGCCTAGAGGAAATCAGGGGTAACATTTGAATCTCACTTTCCGTCATGGGCCACTGTTCTAGTCTGTTTTAAACTTACTGGTCTCTTGGTGGCACCTTACTTGAATACCAATGTCACTTGAGGCTTGTTCAGTGTACAACAGATCCAGGATTGTGCTCATAATAATGACAGTGAACTGTGTTGTTAGCTTTAATATTTAATAGTGTTAATAGTTCTTTAGCTTCTGAAAAGCTCTAATACAGACTTGGGTAGGGAATGCTTTGAAAAATCTAAGGAAATTAGCAGGTGGGGGAGTAAACTTGTTATAGTTGGGGGGCTGGGAGAGTGTGATGACAAAATACCTTCCTTTTCTAGGTGAAATATTAAAATGTTTTCATTTCAATCAGGGGTGTAAGTGCCCTTAACACATTTTCTGCCCAAAGGCAGCACACCTCCAAAGGAGCAGCACCCTTCCAATGACATGAGGACATAAGCTAAGGAAGCACTTTTCACGCTCCGTCATGAGGTGGGTTTTGGTCAGAGAACTAAACGCTGAGAGAAGAACTGGAGCACAACTCCCAGGAGTCACATAACTTTGAGATACTTGTTTCTGCTAGCAGAATACATTAGATTTTGCACAAACAGCAATCTATTTTTACAAACTCCTTTTTAGTCAGTAATCCTGTTATCTGTTAAAAGTGGTTCAGACAGAATTTTACAGCCAACTGTTGTGCGAACTTGAAGGGACTCTGAGCCCAGAGCAAGCTAGCACAACTGCGTGTCATGCCTTCAGGGATGAAGTTTCACAGCAGGTTTTTCGGTGAGTTTACCAAGCTGGATAAGTGGTTTGGTCTGGCTAAGGAGCTGCATTCGGAAATGTAGAATCATAGAACTATTAGGGATTGGAAGGGACCTTGAAAGATCATCTAGTCCAATCCCCCTGCCACAGCAGGATCACCTAGGCCAAGTCATAGAGTGAGTCAGGGTTAGAAGGTGCCACAGGAGTCATCCAGTTCCAACTCCCCTGCCATGGGCAGGGACACTCCACCTTAGATCAGGCTGGCCAGATCCTCATCCTGCCCGGACTTAAACACCTCCAAGGACGGGGCCTCAACCACCTCCCTGGGCAACCCATTCCAGGCTCTCACCAGATGTGTACATCTGTTGGTTTTTCCACCATTATAGGATGTGTCCCATATGATCCTTAATGTGGTAAGTACTGTTTTATCCAGTACTGTAGAGAGTATTATCCAGATAATACTCTCTTTTCTCAGCATTTCAGTAATGAGATGAAGAGTTCCCAACAGACTGTTCAATTTCAGTGCTTGGAGGAATCCTCCGCTGCGTAGATATATTGTTAATGCACTGGTTAAGGATGTGTTTGAACTTCACTACAGCTGCCGTACCATAAACTACAATAATAAAAAGAAATAGACTTCTATGCTATTTTTCTAATCAAGGCTTTTTAATGTGTGTTTCAACACAGTAAGTTACATGTAATAATACTTGTTCAGTTCAAATTTTGACCTCTGAACTTGCAACAAAGGTCTGTATATGGGTTGCTAAAGAGGCTTTTGCATTCAGTTTGGGATTTGTAGCTCTGTGCAGCAATGAGTGATGTCGTTTAGATCTGCAAATGACAGTGTGTGATGTTCTTACTCCAACCTGTCTGCCATGGCCTGCAGACAATGGCTGGCACCTTTGTGGAGCAGCTGGAAGAGTTAAAGAAGTTCAAAGGAGCTGTGGTCCTCAGCCCTGTCCATAAGTCTGAAATAACCAGTGCTTTGGGCATGAGGTGCTGGGATGCAGGTGGTGCCTACACCCTGCCTAGCAGATGTGCTGCTCTGTTGTGTACAGGAGCAGCATTTAGGTGAATGAAATGAGTAATGCCTGTCATTCTAAATTAGACCACAGTCAGCATGACACACAGGTGGAATTGTTTTCTTTGACTGCAGTGAGATGTAGGTTATGCTTCCTTAGCATGAGGTGTTTTGCAACAGCATTGCTTGATTTCTTGTTCCTTGCAAAATGGTTTCTCAAACATTGTCCTTCTCCATTTGGCTTGCAAGGCAGCCACACAAACAGTTGTTTCAGCATAGATGGAAGAAGATGAAGAGTTAAGAAGAAAAGGAGGGGGAAGGAGGGACTGGGAAGACTCTTTTCACATGCAGATGTAGAATATGCTCTCATGCAAAGGCAGATATCCTTATGCCATAAATGCTTCCCTGAGGATTTTTAGATTCATTTTTCCCAAAAAAGTTTGGGTTATCTAAGGTGAATTTCCTTCATATTTTTCAGGCAGATCGAATAACTTAGTTGCTTTCAACCCTAGGTTAATGGGCCCTACCTGAGCTATAGGGCACTCCACCACAAAAACATGGTTTCTTCTCAAATCAAGGCAACAGCGGAACAGACTAACCTGTCAGAGGAGACTGTCTGGAGCAGAAAGTGAGAAATATTTGAAAAATCAAATCACTGATCAGTAACTGCTGAACAAGTGCATAACATTACCACACAAACCTTTAATTTTAACAACGAGGTCTGCAAAATGTCCTTGTTCCAGATACTCTGCCTGCATATGAGCAGTTGTGCTGACCATCATGCTAGGAGTTGAGCTAAAACAGAAGATGCAGAAACATCCTGTTATGCTCAGAACAATACCAAAACACACAGAGCTTTCTGATCAGGAGGGTACATAACTCCAGTGCTGTGCAGGAGACTTTTCAGAGGGTTTTGAAGAACTAGGCAGTACATGTGTAGATTAGCATGAGTGGAGTATAGCTGATCTCACTTGCGCTTGCCATGTGGGATCTCTGTCCTGGGCTGGTTCCCAGGCTGGCAGAGTCAGGGAAAACCTGAGCTGTCCCACCTGCCATCAGTCATGGCTGTGTAACAGAAACCACCTCTTTTATCTCCCTTTATTCCCCTCCTGTGTCTCGAGGACACAGACGGGACCAACCTGTGCTACTGGTTACTTCCAAACTGCCGCACCACCATAACCTGTAGCAGCTGCAGGAGATCATGGACAGTTACCAGATGTCAAACTGAGGTCTCTCGTCTCAAGTGTAGTGTAAGTCTGTCACAGAAGTAGCAGGTGCTGTCTTGTATAGAATATTTGGTCTCCATGGTGGTAGGTCCATCCTTATCAATGATAGAATTTTCTAGTAATTCACATCTACAGAGTTAAGAAGTTTAGTCTTGCACAGTGGTAGCTCTGTTTGGTCAGTGTATCCTGCAGTTGCTCTGAGAAAGACTGCAAGTTCAGCCTGTTTTTATTAGGTTTTTTGAAGCAGTAAAGGAAACAATGGTGAAGTACAGAGGTTAGTAGAGAGGTGTACTTACATGGTGGTATTTCTCCATTTCAGGAAGAAGTTTACCTCTAGGAATGTTTCCTGCCAACTACTGGCTCATGAGCAGGTAACAGTGACCATCTCCTTTCCTTTCTTTCCTGCTTCTCTAGGACACAGATGGGATCAACCTGCACTACTGGTCCCTTTTTGATGGACATGCTGGGTCAGGGGCAGCTGTGGTCGCTTCCAAACTGCTGCAGCACCATATCCTGGAGCAGCTGCAAGAGATTGTGGACATCCTGAAGAACACAGCTGTCCTCCCGCCTACCTGCCTGGGGGAGGAGCCTGACAACCCATCCACCAACAGCAGGACACTGACACGGGCAGCATCCCTGCGTGGTGGTGTGGGAGCCCCAGGCTCTCCCAGCACACCTCCAACACGCTTCTTCACTGAGAAGAAGATCCCACATGAGTGCCTGGTGATTGGGGCCATAGAAAGTGCGTTTAAGGAAATGGTATGTATATCTTGGGGCTGTGAAGTCCTTGTTGAGTATGTAGAGTCTCATGGCTCGGAGAAGGTGAACATTCTGAGGGGGTGTCACTTTTTTTCCTTTCCCTACTACTTAAACATCACTTCAGTGTGGATATAATTATTTAACAGTCTCAACAGCTTAGTTCACACATTCCTGTGAGGTGGGAACTGCATCTTACATCCTGGGCAGCACCATGGCCATAGAATTGTAGAATCAGTATGGCTGGAAAGGACCTCCAGGACATTCCAGTGTCCATCCCTAACCCACAGACCATGGCCTTCAGTGCTGTATGTACTAGTTTTCTAAATACCTCCAGGGATGGTGACTCCACCATTTCCCTGGACAGCCAACATGTTTGTGGATTTCTTGGCCACTTGAGTCTTGGAATGCTTCTACTTGGAAGGCTTGGTGCTCTTTCTCTATGTTTTCCCCCACTTCCTGTCCATTTTTACAACAAAAATCAGTGTTGTCTCACAGTAGTGTTCCACACTGATTGTTATCATAAGGCTGGGTATATGGGCATGCAATTTACAGATCCTTATTTTAGGTGATTATACTTCTCAGTAAATTGTGTCCTGCTTGATCAGGAGGGTTGGACCCAATGGCCTTTGCAGGCCCCGTCCAACCCAAATAAACTGTGTCCTACCAGAGCAGCAGCAAAGGCTCTCAGCATTCCTTGCACCACAGATGCTTGTTCATGTTACTCACAACTATGTAAGTGCATCATAAAAGATCTTATCAAAGATATGGATGATCCTTGCTCCAATGACCTGTAGTTCACTTCAGTGTTGGGGTGGCCCATAAAGCCAGAGTAGTGACTGTAGGTAGTGTGTGTGCAACTGAAGCAAGTTCAGAGTGGGTGACTGGGGCATGAAGTTTGTTCCTGCCACCCACCTGACTTGTGTACAGCAAGAAAAACAGGAAAGAAATCATGGCCCAATGGAAATGGAGTGTCAATTTCCCTGTGGAAGGCTCTTTTTTCTCTCTTGTAATTGATGTAGCTGTTGTTCACCTCTCCATGCTATGAAAACTAATTCTTGTCTGACAGAGCAGAGGCTTGTCCTGCCGGTGAGGATGTGTGGATCAGGTCTTGGGAGGTCTGATCTTGTTAGTTTTACAAAAAATAGTTTGTTGTTTTCAGAAAAGCCTCTTATTTGAGCAGAAGGCTTTTGAACTAATGAGTGTTTCCCAGAGGTTTTATTTGTTGTGTGAAAACAAGTATTCAATCATTGTTTTTTCTGATAACGTGTGAATTTTGTTTAGTGCATGCATCTAATTAGAGACTATAGTCGTTAAAGTGGTGCTTTACTTTGAATTCTGAATAGCTATTATCATGGTGAATTGTCCTTTCTCCCCAGGGAAGTGTAGGCAGACAGACGCACTGAGTTTAGAAGTGGAGGTGGATAGATCTAGGAGCGGGCTCCACAGCTATAGCACGGGGCATGCAAGCAGACCGGTGGTCGTGGGCTCAGTTTCTGCTAGCTGAAAAGAGGAGAGGACATGAAAATTTCCTATCAGTTCAGTGTGCACATCTCAGAAAGGAAAGGCTCCTTTGTTCTCTTCTTTTTTAAGAAAGAAGGGAAAATAAGCATGCTTAGAAAGCACTATTGTGCAGTGGCTGGCCATTGTCTTAAGAGAGGGACAGCACTTTCTTGCTTCAGCTGGGGCAATTTTCAGGCCAAAAGAGTGCTGGGCACTGAGTATGTGACATGGCTTTTTCTCTCTTATTGAAACTGGCTCCAAGTGCAGGATAGATGAGAAGTGAAGCTTCATAAAGAAGAGCTGTTCCAAGTGCTCCTCATTTCTTAGAAGAGCACTGTGTGCACTGCCCATCCCCACCTTCTGAGTGAGAAGGGCTGTTATTGCTTTATTTTGAATTTACACCTCCGGTGGTCTTTTGTGTGACCACTTATGGCAAATGGAGAAACCCTGAATAACTTTCCTATGAATATGGTGTCCGTGTATTCCATGTACATGTCACAGTAATCTGTCCTTCCTTCTTCAAAACTGAGGTCCAGAGAGTATTTTGTTTTCCTCCCTGTGTCTGTCTTAATACATTACAGGTCTGATACCTTGACTCCTACTTTTGGTCTTCATCAAGAAGCTGGAGCCTTTGGCGTGTAAATGTCTCTGTGTCTACCACAATGCAGTATCATTTCAGCATTAAGTTTTAAATTAAAAAAAAAGTCGTGTAAAAACAGAGTAAGAAAAGCAACAGGTATTACATCTACTTTAAGGTCTTGGGGAGAGTCTTGTGCTTAAATTTGGTTTGGGTTAAAGAGTGGTTTTGTCTGTGTAAGGAAGCTGTTCGTAAGAGTAACACTGCTGCGTGTCATCCTACCCCTAACTTCCTGCTGTCTTATGCTCCTCGTAGTCTCTGGGTGAACATTTTGGGCCTCTCCCATGGCTGTTGCTTGTTCAGCCCTGCTTTGTACTGGAATGTCACAGATGTTGAGTTAGGTCAGTGCAGTTGAGGTGTGCATAATGTTATGAGGGTTTGTGCCAGCAGACTATTCTTTTACCTGGCATTTGGTGAAAGCTCACGTTTCCTCAACACGTGGGCAAAATTCTTTGTGGTGTTTTCTGAACCTCATCACTGCAAAAGTGTCTTTTGAACCTGGTGAAAATGCTGAGTACATACAGATACTTTAAAAAAACAAACCCCAAACAACAGTACAGCCTGACAGGTTTGTCTAGTGATGGGTTTTGTCCCTGTTTCCTGGGAGCATTTAACACATACCATTACTTTTTTCCCCAATTGCCTTTTCAATTCAAATTAAGCTCTCTCTGGTTTTGCCTCAAGTATCAAATAAAATGCAATTAATGCCTTCCAAAAGGGTTCTTAATTGTTTTTCCTTTATTGGGTGTGGTTTCCTTTGTACAGTGCTCGCCTGACCGCTACATGCAGTGAAGCACTGTAGCTAGGACAGACTAAGTCATCGCCAAACTCAGAAATTTAACAACTTAACTGCCCCCTTTTTGAAGTAACTTGTAGATGGTGTTCTCTAATTGTGTTGAAACTGGGATCAGTGAGTTTCTGAGCTATCAGATAATTTACTGCCCTCTTTATGAAGTAAAAAATTGTTGGCACTTGTCAGTGATCACCATTATTCCAATTGAAAGGAAATAAATAAGCTCAGGTTCTGGGAAGTATCATAAGTCAAATCCTCCAGTTTTCATCTCTTGAATTTTAATATGTGTGTGTTTTGTTTGTGGATTTAGTTGTAGAGAGGCAAATGGGATGTTCCCAAGTGCTGTTCAGTACTGGGTAGGTGCATTAAACTACTGTCCTTTCCCCTGTATGTGATGCAGTGTGTGTTCTAGAGAAAGGTTGAGGGGACAGGGCACTTACTCCACACCAGACCCTGTTTGTTATTTGAATAGGAAAAACTGGCATGTGCCAGATGATTTTTTGGAAGGTGTAGGTCTGGGTATGTTGTATCCTCTTTTTTTATTATTTTTTGAACTTTTTTTTTTGACTCATGAAATCTAGACAAGTACTTTTGCATGATCTGGGCATTTTAATCTGAATAGTCTTGAGAAAGCAGGACATGTTCTGTGATTCTCCTTTTGATAAGCTTCCTCTGATTACACAGTCATGAGGAGGGCCAAAACAGCATTAGAGGCATGTTGATTCCTTTTTGGCAGAGATAAAGCAGATTAAAGGGGTTAATTTTGTCCTCAGGCCTTCTGAACCATGATTTAGTTATTTTATAGGTAGATGCCCAACACACTGTGTGGTGGGAATGACACTGCTGCCTCGCATAGCAACACGGAGGTCTTGCAGGAGAGTCCCCTGTTCTGAGGGGAGATGTAGGTGGGAAATAGTTATCTCAGCTGTCGCTGCACTACGCTGACTTGTTGCGGGGATAATCTTGCAGTTCGAATGAACCCAGTTCTGGTTCCGCGCTCCTGGGCCGGGCCGGGCCGGTCCGGTCCCCTCCGCTGTCTGTCCACGAGGGGGCAGGCTCAGGCCGCCGTCGGGGGTCCGGCAGCTTCCGATGTTGCTGGCGGGAACGGGCCGCGGCGCAAGCTTCCTCCTTTTCCGGGAGAGGTTGGTGGTTAACGGAACGAACCCCTGCTCCTGCTCTCGTCGCACGGCTGTGGTGGGCCTGACACCGCTTCCTAGGGCAGCTTCTTCAGTCCGTGAAGAGGGCAGCCTGGGCTCTGGAATCGCGGCCTGTGGCGCTGTCAGTGTCCCCTGCAGGCTCTGCTCGGTTCTTCACCCAGGACAGGGGCACCGCGGTGACCCAAGGTGAGGCGGTCTCGGGGCTGCCCTGCTCCTGCTGCCGCTGCAACGCATGTCCTGAAAAGGGGACCAGAGCACTGACTGCATTAGCTGCTTCCTTGGTGTGAAATGACAGCCCTGTGAACAGAGCATACAGAAAACTTCCCCTCTTTTTCTGCCAGACTTCCCCCCCCTTTTCCTTCCTTTTCCCCCCCCCCCTTTTTCCCTTGTCTTCCGGTTTGTTGTTCCCCCTCTTCCCTTGTTTGTTTTTCCCTTGTCTTCCCCCTGTTTGTTTTTCCCTTGTCTTCCCCCTGTTTGTTTTTCCCTTGTCTTCCCCCTGTTTGTTTTTCCCTTGTCTTCCCCTGTTTGTTTTTCCCCCCCTCTTCCCCTGTTTGTTTTTCCCCATCATGGTCTGAGTGAGTGCTACACACTGTGCACTGGGCTGAAAGGCCTCCTTCAATTCTATGCAGCGCTGCTCAGCTCTTCCCCCATGTGCAGGTGGCTGTGTGGACATGGGCTGTGTGCTGCAGAAAAAAGGAAAGAAAAAACAAGTTTGCTCTTAAACCTTTGTCCAGGTTAAAATAAGCTTTACATACATGCTTTGTCCAGAGTTATCCCTTTTATACCCACAAAGACTTTGGAGGTGTTTGGGGGTTTCTGCTCCTCTTTCTGCTGCAGTGCTTTCCCAGCAGTAGTGTTGTAAAGTATTTTCTTAAAAGCCATCTCTGTATCAGAGTTAGTTAGTGGCCATGGTGGGCTTTATTTAGTTTGGTTTGGGGTTTGTTTTTTTCCCTTCTCAAATCTTACTGAGCTGCATTAAGGGTTCCCCTACTTCCCCCCCCTAAAAAAAAGGAAATGTCAAACAAAGTAGGTAATATCAAATTAAACATGGCACTGAATATACTCTGGCAAGTCATGGTAGTAAATTCAAGTTCTGAGCAACAACTAGATGGATGAGCCCACAAACAGCAATGATGCGAAAAAAATCCAGTACACAGATCTGGTTTAAGTCAAGGAAACTGAAAACGAGGCCCTAAGGATTATCCCTCGTCTCTCCCATAATAGATGCTTCTGAATTCTGCTTATTGAAAGAAATAAATTTCAATTTAGGCATCCTAGCACTTACAAAGTGTACATATGACAGAGCTGAAACCAGGTGAGGAATTGCACATTGTTTGAAGGTCTCAGAGGATACTCTGAACTGTGGAGATGAAGGTTTTTTAAAATTCCTGTCAGTGTCTGGAAAATCCACTGTAGCATTTGTAAGTTTTAAATTATTTTGATGGTGAGAAATGTCTGCTTCCTTTGAACTGTTCTTTTCAGCTTAATTTAAAAATATATAGAAACCATGGGGAGGAAAATCAGCTTCTCTATGGCAAGATTAGATAAAGAGGCATTTGTAACAGGCCCATGTCTGTGACCAAAGGTTCTGAGAGATTTGATTTTTAGCTTGGAGGCGTTTTTCCTCCTGGTCCTCATCCCCCACACCTGAAATAAAAAAGAAGGGGAAAAAGAAAAGAAGGAAAACCATAGATCAGTGAGAGCATGGGGGAAGATTCAGCAGTGAAATACAGCATCTCTCCACAGCAGAGTGCAGTTCTTGTATGCAGCAGGGGATGGCCGTGTTGGGCAGCACTACACCTGTCTGCACCACACCGCTCAGAACAGTATTCATGACATGGATGGGATAGGGCCCTGTATACACTGGCTGCCAAGGAGTCACAGTGTTTGTGACAGAACTACTGCTCAGCCCCTTCAGGAGAGGAGCAAGTGCTGTTGAGCATCCCTGCACTGCCCCAGGTCACCTCCCTCTCTTGAAATCTGTAGAAAACAAGAGTGTGACCCTGGCCTCCCCCAACTCTGCAGATTTTCTGTAGACTCAAAGCTGTCATGGTTTGCATGTGTCGTGGTGCTTTTCCTCAAATAAATTTAGCTCTAAAATGAAGCTCTAAATCACATACCCCAAGGCATGGACAATTTGAGCTGTTTGTTGCTCAGTGCAAATACGAAAACGACTGAAGTATGGCTGTGCACACACATAGAGGCAAACAAATGCTTTCATAATAAAAACCACATACAAATAGGCAGGGTTTAGCTGAAAAGGTCTGCTAGTACTTGCAATAGCAATAGTGAGCAGTGCTTCCTGTTTGAATCCAGTATTGCAAGAAAAGACCAGTTTGAAGTTGGATTTTATTCTGGACACAGGAGAGAAGGGCAACCTGTAAAGTGCTGTATTACTATCCCTAGCTAAACTGTGTCATCATTAATTCATTGGCATCTGATGTTTAAAACTTAAGGAATATTGGAAAATAGCTCATTTAGTTGTGCCTTTTATGTTCTCCAAGCTTTCCTGGGACTGTATATAGGTGGATGTGTCTCTGTGTCTGGGGTTATTTTGGCTAGAGATAAGGAGGCTGACAGAAAATTTTATTGCTCTCTACAACTACCTGAGAAGAGGCTGGAGCAAGGATGAGGACAGGCTCTCCTCCCTGGTGGCAAGCAACAGAGAGGAAATGGTTGCAAGCTGCACCAGGGGGGTTTAGGCTGGATGTTACGAAGAATTTCTTCATCTGAAGAGTTATCAACCATTGGAACAGGCTGCCCAGGTCAGTGGTTGAGTCACCATCCCTGGAGGTTTTTAAACATGTGTGGACCTGGTGCTTAGGGACATGGTTTAGTTACAACCTGGGAGTGCTCTGTTGAAGGTTGGACCCTTAAAGGTTTCTTCCAACAACAGCTATTCTGTGATTCTGTGTATATTAGATTATGGAGAAGCTCTTTACAATGAGAGCGGTTAGACACTGAAACACATCACCCAGGGAAGCTGTGGATGTTCCATTCTAGATGTGTTCAAGACCAGGTTGGAGGGAGCTTTGAGCAGCCTGGTCTAGTGGGAACTGTCCTTGCCCATGGAGGGAGTTTTGAACTAGATGATCTTTAAGGTGCCGTCCAACCCAAACCATTTTGATATGTATGTATATGTATTGGGGGGGGGTGTATATAGATTTTTTTTTTATTCATTCGACCCTAATTGTTGGTGACAGATGCGACTTGTAGTCTCAACTTCAGTTAAGCAGATGAGTTTTTAATGTATAAATACTATGCTCAGAAGCTAAGCAGAGGAAGAACTGTTTGAAAGGCGTGCACCTGTTTCAAATTGGGCCTGTGGGATGAGCCATGAGGTTAAATACTGTGGTTCATCCTGGAAGGTCTGTGCATGCCCAGTACAGGTCAGTAATTACTGTTCTACTGACCTTCACCACCACCACTCCTTTTACAAGTTGAGCATCCCACCAGTCTCTCTGTGTTTCTGAGGGGAAGCCTAGTGGCAGGAGCGTATCTTGCTGCTGTTTGTAACGGTACATGCTCCGCAATCCCCATGTCCCTTTTGGAGAACTCATTAATTTTTTGTTGTCCATGTAAAGCACTCTCCAATTATACCACCAGATATCTGTTGTTCAGCTACATTTATCTTTGCCTTCTTTGTGCTTTTTCCATAGCAAATTACCTTGTGTCACTCTGAGTTGCCATTTGTTCCTTGGTGTCTGGTTTTACAAATTCCTGCCCTGATTTTTCTCAAACATCTTTGTGTTATGAGTAGTAGCTGCTGCTTGACTTACTGTTCTTCCTGACCCTGTGGCCATAACAGCAACAGTAAAAAAATCCAGTGAGATACGCAGGTTAAGAAAGATAGTTTTAAGGGGGATCTTCATTTTCTAAAACATTAATTGCAATGGCACCTTTGTAACCCTTGTTTTCTTTTCCCATAGGACTTGCAAATAGAACGAGAGAGGACTGTCTATAATATTTCTGGCGGCTGCACAGCCCTTGTGGTGATATATTTACTGGGGAAGCTTTATGTGGCAAATGCTGGTGACAGCAGGTGAGTTAAGTGTGGTGTCTTCCCAACTGTTCCTTAACCCCAAACTCCCCAGGTCTAGTGTAATCAGGTTCCTTAGTTTCAAACAGTAACACAAGAGGATTCTGTTTCATGGCTGGACACTTAACAGTTCTCGTGAAAGTTAATGTACATGATAGGCTTCCAGTATTTTGTTGACAGTGGTTGCAGTCACACAGGTTCATGATGGTCCTGTAGCAGTTTCGGAATGACTTGATGGTTGCAGAGCATTGAGGAGCTGTAGAAGCAGAAGAGATGTAGAATTCTGTGTTGAATGCTGACAACATGACTGCATCTGGAACAGCTGATAGGACTGGACTGGTTCAGTAGGAAGTCTTGTAGCTTCTGCCCTCAGCCTTAGCCTTGGAAGGCTACCTGGCTCTCAGATATTGATGTAATAGAAGGTAATTGTAAGCAAATAACTGCTACTTCTACAAGAGGGAGGAAGGGAGGGAGAAGAGGCAATCGGTGTATCGTGTTCTAGCTCAAGTACTTGTCTGTTTCTCAGAACCAAATTTTGTCATTCAGGAGTTGCTGCTCCGTTATATTCGGAAGTTGAACTCTTGAAAACTCACAATGAGAAACTTTGTCTTCTTACGTAGCTAAAGTCAGGAGCGTACTAGAAAAGGCTCACTTGCATTCTTCTCATCTGTCTCTCGTTCTGCCCATACCACCATCAGAGAGATAATGAACCTGTTCTTGTAAGACTTTAGACCTTCATGTGTTTCTTTTGGCAGTGTTCTGTATAAACAGGCCATGAAGATTAGTTCCCCTTGTGATACAGACTGCTCTTGTGTTCTCTTAGCAGCTGAGAAATTGAAGTCTGCAAAGGTAGTAAACCACATTGTCTTTAGGTGAAGACTACTATGATTACACATTTGTGTTTCAAGTCTGTGTGCACACAGTTAATGTTTGTACTATGTGTGCACAGTGTATTTACAGAGAGCAGTCAACAGCAAAAATGTTCTGTAGTTTAAGCCTAACAATTTTATTTCCTCTTGCTGCTTTAAACTGTGTAGGAAGTCAGATACATCCTTTGTGCATGAAGTTCCTGTTCTTTTCATGTTTGTGATTGTTCTTAATATGCTGAATTTGCTGTTAATATTGCAAATTGCTCCCCCAATTTCTCTTGACAAGTGGCCCACTTGAATCTTGTTCATGTAAAATGAGTCCTCGCAGACTGGTAGCTGCAAGCACATTTGAGTAGACCACCTGTCTACTCATCAGAACCACTAGCTACACTAATCTTTAGCTCTTTTGCCATTAAATTAGAAATAATCATGTTCTCCTGTGTTATTGTACTTGAAGTACAGTTGAGTGTCTTCCATTGAGTTGGCTAAATTGCTTTATTGTCTGTTAAAAATGTGCTATGTAAAATGGGCCTTGCACGACCTACTTTTGTGTAGTTAAAACATCTTTGTTCTTAAGTGACTGGCTGCTGCTGGTTCCCCGAGGATTCTTCCTCTGTTCCAGAGCAGCCTCAGCTCCATTGGAGCCTCTGACACACAATGAGTAAAAAATTGTTTACTGTGATCTTGAATTAGCCCATGTGCACTGTGGTTAAAACCACTAAGCCTTTCATAGGCTTTGAATCTTCATCAAGCCTATCAAAAACATTTCTTCCAAAGAGCAGGAATTGGAAGGGAGGCCATCAGCAAGACTGCCTGAACCAGGACTCAGATTTTTTTATTAATTCCTGGCATCTTCTAGGTAACAGGGATGCTCCAGATCCAAAATTCTGCAGTTGGGAAATGAGTATCACAGAAGCCTTCCTCATGCTAAGCGAGATTCTCTGGATTCCCCAACTCTTTCAAGTTAACACACTTCTAGATGTTCATAGCTCAAGAACATAAAAGTTTTAAAGTGTAGATGATCAGTTGATCTGTGCTTCTATCCCACTAAATCCCCACTTCTCATGTTTCAGAAAGGAAGACAGACAGCTATGATCTAAGTCACTCCTCATAACTAAAAGGACATTTTAAGCCTAGGAAAGTAGCTCTAAGTTGTCTGACTACTGCCAGGATGCATGTTGCAGTCCTGTATTTTTAAGAATTCTGTCTCATAGCCAAGTTTTATGTTCCTTTTTGTTGCCTCATGCCTCTCATGCATGTTCAGCTTCTCAATTTGTACAGATAAAGATGAGGGCTGTGAGAAATATAAAAAGGAAACTACTGTAAAAAAAATATTTATCTGCTTCTGAGGAGCCAGGTTTGTTTTTTCTCACCCAGAGGGCCTGTGCTTGTTGCTGTCGTAACTAGAGCCCAAAACCCTCAATTCCTCTGTTGAACTTCTTCACTGGCCTCCTCCTTCTCCCCTCTCCACCCCCTGCACTGGAAAAAGCCTACAAATAAATCAAGCTACAGTTCCCACAGACTGGAGCCTACGAGATGAGGTTTTGTGCTGGAGGAGTGGGGGAAAACTGTGGGTTCATACAAACTTCATTTGTTCTGATTCTGCCCAGAAAAAAGTTAGGTCTTTTGATTCCAGGCAACTTCAGAACAGCAGAAGCTGCTAAAGGTGGGTTTTACACAGCTTCTGCTGTCACAGGACCAAGGTACGTGCAAGAAACTGTTACTATCACAATGAGACTAAGGAAACGCCAAGTGTGAGACTTGAATAATAATGTGCTATGTGGTGCCAGCTATACCTCAGACTTATGTCTGTGGTATTCAGTTTAACCACCAAAGCTTCTCAAATCTAATCATTTCATGCCACGTACCCTGGCAGTGTTGTATAGCAGCTGTCCTTTTGTAGTTGATGTGTAATTACATCATGAAAAGACTTTAATTACCATATTACTAAATTACCAGCCAGCAGTCCTTTCAGGTTCATCCCTTGCTCGCTTCTGTATGGACTATTAGGCTTCTCCAAGCTGAACACTTTTGGTTGGTGTATAAGGGAGGAAAAATTGTGCTAATTGTAGGTTTTGTTATGAACTATTATTGAGCTTGATGTTATGGCATCACTAATGTCAATGATATAATTAAACTTCGGCTAATGATGCAATCACAGTTCTATAATAATTATATGTAACTGCACATGATACCAGAGCCCTTCTAAAAATGAGGTGATGTATTCAGAACCTGATAAAAACAACTTGGAGGGAGATGCTTTCATTCTCTAATGGTTTGTCTGATCATTCCTGGATTGTGCCATAGGTATACCTACTTACAAAATTCATGTATGAATATTGCCCAAAGTGTTTTCTAAAGCTTTTCTCTCACTTTATTACTCTCAGTGGTTAGCACTGTCCATGCAAGGTTATCTAATTAAGGAATGATAGTGCTGGAGTCATCATATAGTGTTTTTCCAATCAGGACTGAGGTGCTGTGCTTGGCTTACCAGTTTGACCCAAGCACTATGGTAACTAGGCCAGGCTCTTCTTTTTTTTTCTTTTTCCTGTGGTAAAGAATAATAGTCTTCTCTGTTCATACTTTCAAGTAGTATTGCTCAATTTTATATTGCTAAAGTGACTTTTAGTTCTAAAATGCCATAACATGCCTTGTTAATCTCAGCTCATCTTACTTTTATGCTGTTTATTGGGATGTTGTTTTATAGCTAGTGATGGAACAGTATAAAACAGGGACTTAATGTTTTTACTGATTACTGCTCAGTTCGTGTATAGCTTTGTAGAACAGAACATTTGCTCAACATCACTACAGTGACTGTAATACAATATGATTATATTAAGTATCTTTAGCATGAGTGTGCTTCTGGCTTTCGTGCTGTCTGGCTAAGGAGCTGCTCAGAGATTGCAGGCACTGCCATTTTGTGCTGCTCTAGGAGCTGTGCAGGTTTGCTGTGCTTTTTTCATTACACAAGAAGCAGAAACAACTCAGGTTGATTTGACTTTTCCACAGGCCCTGAAACACTAATTCTGCAACGGGGTCCTTGGGCTTTTTTTTTTCTTTTGATTTATTGGCAGAACATGGGATCAAAGCAAAGAACCTGATGTTTCAGAGGAATCACAGACTTAAAGGGTCACTGGGTGTTTTACTTTGCTTCATCAGCTTTTTTATGACCTTTGTCTCCTAGCTTTGCTCCTCTGTTCTTGTTTTCAGGGCATATTCATTCACTGCTTGAACTATCAGCCTTGCATCCAAAACAGGTTTTTTCCTCCATTCTGTAAGTGTAGAATTAACACTGAGGCATTTGGGATTACTACATAACAGGAGCTTGTTGAGTTTTTGTGGCACTTTGTGTGGGTGGAGGTTTAACAACCTCATTGATGCTTCAGGTGCCCAGATGTGAGAGAGTATTTATAACACTGACTTCTTTGAGTGTAATAAAATAGTGAATTGAAAATTAAATTCTTCTCTGTTTGCTATTTCGGTTTGTTCTGAATTTGCTGCTTGTTTTGAATCTCACTACATCTACACTTCCTCTTCTGTGTCATGGTGCTTGTCAGCTGCTTCCCTCATGTGTAGTTGCTAATTGTAGGAAGTAAAATTTGAGGGATTAGTCTGTGTCTATGAAGTAAATGAGAGGCATGGATACAGACATGTATCTACTGACTGGCACTGTAGCTTAAATAGAACTTCTGACAAGTCAGAATTGATGATTCTGATCCATTTTTGTGGTTCGTGGTATCTGACCTCTTCCTCAGGGCAGTGTGGTAGGGTGGTTTTTCCCAAAACTGCTAAACACTGTGTAAGGATGGAAACCAAAAGTGTTGTATTGTAGTAATATTACTATTCCAGAGCTAGTTTGCTTTAGTCTTTTGTTTATGGTACTTCTAAGAAACTCTAATTTTATTTTCTTAACTCCCCATTTCCTAATCAAAACGGTGTGTATTTTCCCTGTTTTCCTTGAGTAGCCTGCCTGTGCTGTCTCTGTCTCCTTACATCTGTGTCCACGTAAACAGCGATGACTGTGCTTTGTATTTAGAGGTCTCTAGAGAAAAGACTAAGTCAGTTACTAAACTTCTCCAATCTGCAGGATTTGGAAAAGCTTTTGTTTTTCCTGTTTCCTTCTAAAGATGCGACAAAAAGAGTTGCAAATCTCTGAACCACAAGCAAAGCCACACAATCTATGATGGCTCTTTATCCTCTGAAGTTGTCATTCCTTCAAATACTCAAAAGATGCCTCTCAAGAGGCAAGAGCAATATCTGTGGATTGTATTGTAGCCAATCTGTGTGCACATCACCTTTTTAGTTTGGTGGCATCACTTGAAAATAGTGCATGTTTGAGCATTTCAGGGCAACAGATAACCTAAGCTTTGTCTGCTCACTAATGAGAGAAACTGTATTCAATGTGAAGTGAGTCTCTCCTACACACATTCTTGTTCACTGACTGCAGTTTGTTAGGTGGAGATGTCTGTTCCTGCCTAGCCAACAGTGTTGGAAAAGAGCATGGCATCTTAGTCACACTTGGGAGATATGGCCAAGTCTCATGTCTCTGTTTCCTCTGCTGCTTTTCCTTAGAAAAAACCTACAGAAAGTGCTTGTGCTGCTCCTCTTGTCCTGCCTGGCCCTCTTCCAGGGAGAAACGAGCACAGGATTCATAGGAATAGCAGAAACCTCAGATTTTGTGCTGGGTAAAGCTTTTGGAGACACTTAAGGAAACACTTTAAGTGAGGTGTGGAAAAGAGGTGTTGGATCAGAAATAAGTCACTGCATTCAAAGTACAGGGAGGAGGAACATTTCCTAGCAGTTCAGTGGATGACAAGTTTCAAGGCACTGGCACGTTGTATCCAGCACTGACTTGGCAGAAGTGCTTAATTTGGCAGTAAATGTTCGTAGGCTTTTGAAGAAAAAACAAATGTGTCTTCTCCAAACTCTTATTTTTCCTGGGAAGAGTGTGTGCCTTACATAAGGTATTGCATATCTCACGATCTAGCAGGTGTTGAAGCCATTGTAAACACTTTTGGGTGGTACATTCAGTTAAGTCTTCGGTTGTAACCACACAGACATTGTGTACCCATGAAGTCTTTATGCTCCAGATGATGAGAAAGGAATTTTGGCAATCAAGTAATATCAGTAAACTGGAAAGCCACAGTTCATTAGTATTAGTTTCCAGGAGTGATGAACTCTTACTAATTTCACTTCATATAGGTTTTCAGCCTTTAAAGAAAGACAAAAACAAAACCACAAAACCCAGTCAAGCCACACAAAAAAAGCTGATTCGTGCCTCCAAGTAGAAATTCCCGTGTTGCGTATTTTATTGGTGAATGTAAGTACTGATCAAGGGGAAATTTCCACTGTAATAACATCTCTGCATGTATGTGGCATGTGTAACCTGTAGGACTTGTAGTGTCTCAGGAGGGGTGGGTGAAAGGCGATGAGATACCATTTTAATCACCCTGTGTAAAATTCCAGTAAAAAAGAGCCTGTGACCTCTGATAAAGACAGCTCCTGGTACAAGCCAATATGCCAGAACCCATATTGTCCTGTGAGGTGCAGTAAGTGCCAAACCATCTTTTAAATCTGTGCCTTTTTAGCTGACCATGGAGATACCTGCGGGTTCTCCATAGTGATGTTACACACCAGGCAGCCTGGGTGCCTTGCACTGCTAGCATCCCAAGTTGCTTGGTGAATGTTTCAGGTGTGCTGCGATCCTTGTGTTGGAAAGCTTTTCTCATCCTCTGAATTCCATGAGCTTGCCAGGAAGCCTAGGCCATTCAGTCTCAGCAGCAGCTGTGCTGTGCAGCTTGAGCTCTGCTCCTGGGGCTTTTAGCGAGGACTTCCCTTCTCACTTCTGCATGGGTGAATCTGAAGCAGGGCTTGGGTAAAATTTCAGTGATGTAGGATGAGCAGAGAGCACAACTTCCAGTCTGCTTGAACTTCTTAGTCCAGCTTGTTCCAGTATCCTGCAGCTGATGCTGAATTAAGCAGAAGAACTGAGATCAAAGTAGATGCAGTGCTTTAGGTGCGAAAAGTCATTCTGGCTTCCTTACTATTAAGACAGTGAAGAGCAGGGAGGAGGGTGTCTGTGCTTCTTCCAGCTTACATGGTCAGCCATATCCCAGCCATTTTACTGGCAAAATGAAACACTGACTTGCGCAGCAATGCCTTGATGCACTAAGCCCAGGTTTAGTTGCCATAGTAACTTGTCCTGGAGATGAATGTGATATCCTGGACAGGACAGAAAAAGACTGATTCCACAGATACCAGTCCCGAGGCTCAGAGCTGACCACAGAGATGTGACTGCACTTGGTCTTTTCCCTGTCACAGCCTGAGTAATTGGTGACATGTTCAGCCATGATACAGAAACGTGATGTTGTATCATCATTACAATCCTGGACTTGGCTGTGCTCAAATGAAGAATAGACTAAAATCATCATGGGCAAAATGAATCCCATGAGGGCAGCAAATCTCCATCCTAAGGATGCTGGAACTGGTGACAAGTAGTTTTTGTGTGCTTGCAGTGTCACCGTAAACTGGCTTGTAACAGTTTCCTAGCTGCCAGCTAAAGTCCTCTCTGAAAGATCAGTGAGTTCAGCTGTGAACCAGCAGGAGAATACATGCAGTTAACTGCAGAGTATTTTCGTGTGTTTCATTGGTTTTTGGTTTAGTGCTGCTGGTACCAGGATAGATGCACTAGAAGAGTGTAGATAAACATATAAAGTCAGTGCTGGTTTAATAGCAAAAGTTGCTTTCCTGATGAAACAAAAACAAAATGCATATGGATGGCTCATGCCATCCCATTAGTAATGCGACAGGTTTGTTTTTTTTTAAAGTATAGTTAGCCCTAAAATGAAATGCTCTTAATAAAGCCAACTGCTAATAATAACTCCGTGCTTAAATTGCATCAGACTAGCAATACACTTGAGGAATTAAATTAGAGCAAGGAATTCACAGGGTGGCCCAATGGGAATGAAGCTGCAGCCTGCCAGAGGAGCACTGAGAAGCAGAAGCATGCTGCTTCTGGGGTCAAAAAGGACTGGGCAAGGTGTCGTCTCCAAGCTCTCTGCTCTGTAGACAGCCTGCAAGCTCGGTATTATATTTACTTGTAAACTGTAGAGTAAGTAGTGCTGCAGAAACAACTGAAATAATTCAGTTACAGTGCTGGTGACAGCCAAGTGCTTCTCACTGTTGGATGCAATATATAGGGCAGAGGGAGGCCGCCAGGAGTAGAAAATCCCTTTAGCTGCTGCGTGCTAGGTTGTTAGTTGAATATACAGGATGGAAAGTGAGATCAGTTCTAAAAATTCAGAGTTTTATTATGTTTTGTGGCAGTAAGGAAGAAGCTGACTGGCTCAGGCGCTGGTTTAGATGAGAAATAAATCCTTCTGTGGAAATCTATGAATATTATTTTGCTTTGAGAAACAACTTCTATTTGCCCATTCATAATCCTTTATTAAAAATAATACCATTAATTTAGTAAAAACAGACCACCAGAATAGTGGCTTTAGAGTACCTCAGCAGCCTCATTTTGCCCAGAAGCCTTCTCCACATGAATCACTAAATAAGCATTAGAAATGTAAATATGAATGAGTCTGGTAACTGGAAACGACATAAAACTCTACATGTGTGCACAGGAAGGTAGGTGAGGTGCCTCTGAAAGGCATTTTTGAGAGTTTCTTGCAGGGACTGGGTTTCATAGTTTCTGTCCCTGGTTCTTTTCAAAGGTAGGAGGAGGTTCTAGTGTTTCCACAGAAGAAGTGTAGCATCCTTAGCAATCTGTTGGTCCTCTGCACGACCAGGTGAGAAGAAGCCCTTCAATGAAGGTCTGGTGTCCTGCTGGAGCAGGGCTGCACTTGCTGGGTGTGCTGTTGAGTTGTTAATCCAAAACAAAAGGCCTTAGCTGAAGTTTTGGAGGGTACTGCTTTGTTCCTACAGGAAATGCCAAAGCACACTCCTGCTTTTGTGCAATGCAAGGCAAGTTTCTACACCTTTTATTGGTTCAAGGAAGCTGAAGTTCCCCCAAGTGATTGATGAATGAATGTGTTTGAGCAGCCTGCTTTAACCACAGCACACACCGTGATACCACGTGGTCACAAGAATGAGCCACAGACACGGAGGGTGCATTCCCCCTTAATGGTGGCTTTGTTGAGCTGAAAGAAAAATGATCTGCTGTCTCTGTGCTGTCACAATATTTCTGTGGACAGCCTGGTGTTTACACCGAAAAATGTGAAGAAACCAGGTGGCAGGACCGTTGAGCGGCAGTAGATAGACAACGAGGGCAGAGGCAATTTTCAGTGGCACTGCCCTCTCCTTGGTTTGTTGCTTGATGCTGAGTAGGAGTTGGGGCATTTTTGAAACATCTCTTATGGGTGGGAGGCAGCCAGAGTTGGGTTTTTTCCTCTGTTGGTGTTGCTGAGGGTTGTTGCTTTCACTTCAGAGTTTTATGGTGATGGATATGTCATCACTGGGGCCTGTTTTAATGCCAGCTAAACATTATATAATGG
The DNA here is from genome assembly GCA_013400115.1 of Rhinopomastus cyanomelas. Lineage (NCBI taxonomy): Eukaryota > Metazoa > Chordata > Aves > Bucerotiformes > Rhinopomastidae > Rhinopomastus > Rhinopomastus cyanomelas. The sequence continues at coordinate 73,372 of VXBP01005910.1, read as the reverse complement.
CTTGTTTGACTATCCCCAGCCTGCCTTAGTTCATAAAATTAAGGAAATCATTTAAAGGCTTTGCACTGTGGCTCCATGATTATTGCCAGTGCAGTGAGGTGTTTGTTCACCTGGCTTCTAAAGAAACATCGGGAAATGAGTGCATGGCACTCAGAGAGTAATTCAGTTCATAATAAGTGAAACCAAGGTGCCAGGGCTGAATTTTACAGTTGTCAGTAACTGTAGTGGCTGTAAGTTCCACTACTTCATTTAGAGAGGAAAGAAACAGTTTTTGGAATCTTTCTGTAATCACTTCTCAGCAATTAGGAAAAGGTAAATAACACTGGTTTGAAGCTCACAGGCATTAGCTAGCGTTGCTCTTCTTTGGCTGTTTTTAATGTAAGCGTTTAGTTACCACGGTAAAGCAGTACCCACCTAGACTGATTCCATAGTTCTAGGGTTTACTTTGTTACTCTCAGCTATTTTGTAATGCACCTAATTAAAATCTACTACTTGGTTCCCCTGTGAACGTAATAAAACCCTACCTTATTCTTTCTGTCAGTTTAATCCCTCTCTTTTTTCCCATTGACACATTTCTAATACCTCATCAGACAGGCCAGGCACTTCTGCTTCATCTGTGCCGAATCCACGACGCTTAACACCTTTTGACAAAATGGATACGTCCTCCCTGTGGCTCAGAATTGATATACACTGTCAAAAAGCGTTTTCTGAGCGCTCTCTCTTTGTCACCTTTACCAGATTTTTATACTCTGTTGTAGAAATGTGTGGCTTAATGTTGCGTTTCAAATCATTTTTGGCTGAAAAAGTGTGTAATGGAATCAGAGTGTCCCCTGAATACTCCTAACAGTAGGAGATGCCTCTTTGTTTTGAACACCAGCATCTCAGCAGACCCAATGACAGCAGGGAAATTACACTTTTGACCTTGTTCACTAAAGTGTTTCTTCCTCTGTGTGATTAAATGACAGTAGCCGACAATACCTTCCACTAAAATGAATGAGTTTCCCCTCTTTTTGTTTCTCATCAGAAACTCTGAAGGGATACTGTGAGATTCCCAGCCAGCTGTGTTCTCCACAAAAGAAAACCTAAAAACAACAGGCCCTGCTTGATGTGAGAGGTGGTTGTTTCAGCCATATTAAAAATGCAAAAGCAATTGATATATTGATATTTTCCTTGAGCCAGTGTTGCTGCTACACCACGTGTGTGAGAGCAGCAGTACAGCGCAGTGGCAGAATTTTATCCTTTCACATGTTTTAAAAGGGGATATATTCTAAAGCACCAGATGCTGTTTTAAAGTCTCAAGCCCAAACATGGAAAATAACGGTCTGCATGAAAGCCAAAACACTCAAAAAATCAGGTAGCTGATCACCATGGGCTATGCATCCAAAAAGTGGATGTAGTTTCTGTAAATTTACATGAAGCCTTTAAGCTCCTGGTATTTCTTTTCACTTGTGTGAAACTGAATGGATGCAGCTCACTGTGGCTGCCAGTCCTGCCTTAAGCACCGAGGTGCTGGCACGTAGCTTGCTCCACATTTAGTTGTGGAGCAGGGCCGTGCCAGGGCACAGTGTCTCTGGATCAGAAAATGCTTGGTGACGTGGCCAGAAGAAAGATGCAAAACCAGATTTCTGTTTCTTCCCTTTTAGGCTACTTCAGCTGTGTTCTGAGGACCTAGCCCCACACCCCCCAGTATATTCCTGTTTGCCATGAATATTTACCAGCTCTGGATTAGCAGTCATAACTTTCCTCGTCGTGTGGAGCACATATCTGTGAAAGACAAGGGCAAGTGTGACCCTGTAGCTTTGTGTGAGTGGGGACATAGGTAGCTGGATTCAAAAGAGGGGAGAGGCCTCTACTAAAATCTATAGTTTGCTTTTAGAAGGGAGCAAAATAAGTGACTTCATGGCCTCAAGACTTAAGAACCATTTCTCCTGTCTGTCCACTTGTAGATGATGATGCACAAGAGGGCAACAGAGCGTGGAGGGCAACGCACCAAGGGGGTTGCAGATCTGTGACTCCTGATTTCCTGTCTTGACCAAAAAAACTAGTTTTTTTTAATTACTGCTTCATTGGTGATATAAATTAATGGTTGGTATGAGTGTGAAGCAACCTTGTCATCAGAGCATATTTGGTTAGTGTTGACATACTTGTTCCTTGCAAACATGAATCATCTGTCTGCCTTTGGCAAGCCCGCCCTGTGGCTCTGCTATAATGTGTTTCACCAGTGTGGTTGAAATTAAAATGTCACTATTAAACATGGCAGAATCAGATGCTCTCTGGGCACTGCATCTCTTCTAGTTGTTCTTGTTTCCTGTGTAGCTATTTCTGACAGTTTAATAGGACAGCTGTAGCCGGGTATAAAATAATACATTCATATTTCCACAATGCGTGGGGAGCTAAACGCTCTCAGAGCACCGTTTCACTCTGTGCATGCATCTTTCATGCATGGCAGAGGCAGCAACGCGCAAGTAACGCCATGTTGCCACTTAGTCCATTAGGAAGCGTGAAGTCAAAATTAATTGTCCACTAGGACTGTACAGAGAGTGTCTGTAAAGGCAGTCACTGGGCTGCTGTGGCTGCCGCGTCAGCCAGGCTCCCTCCCTGTGAGCAGTTATTGACTTTGGGCTATTGAATTCAGGGCTCTGGAGGTTGCTCGGTGGGAAAAGCCTTCAGTCGGATCTTGGCAGCTCTGTCACTGCGAGGTCACAGAAAGGGCAGTTCAGTCTTAAAACCCAAAGTCAGGGCTTGATTCGGCACCTCTTTGATCACAGGGGCAAATCCCACCAAGCAGTGTGACTCTGAGGCCAGGCTTTTGCACCTTGCATCTCCAGTGAGATGTCCCATGAATGTGTCTGGTTTTGTCACTTGGGCCATCCAGAAATAGCTTTTCTGCCGTGAAATGAGTGAGCAGCTGGTGCAGAAAGGTAAGGAGCGTGGTAAGAGGATAATGAGCCCACCACAGCTGACAGACCAGTGACCTGTACATGCATGTCTGCGTCCCTCCCATTACTCATATCTGGAGCTGTCTCATTCCTTGGATCAAATCGTTTGACTCCTTAAGCAGCTGTAACTTTCGAGCTGAATAGTCCAACTGCTGAAAACAGTATTGAAAACCATGCAAACTGAGGCTCCATTTTATCAGGTATCAACAACATTATTTTAATCCCCCCTACCCCCCCAAGATACTTTTTGTGTGCCTGTGCTGGGTTGTGCTTTTCATCCCAGGTGGCTGCATTTTCTGCAAGTTGAGCCATGAAAGGTTGACCCACTCGCCTCTGAATTGCTTTTTGTATGATGCGAGTCCCTCAGGGCCCAATTCTACCCACAGAAGTGAGAATGATAGCTATCAACACATAGAGGCAGTAGGTCAGTATGCACAAAGAGAAAAGGTGAACCCCAGACAATTCTGAGTGGTCTTTTAAATACGGATTTCCTGTGAAATGGTGATTAAAGGGGAAGCGGAGGATAATTAGAAAATGAGCCTTACACACTGGTAGTTATATCAATGTGTGTTTTTTTATATTAGCTCTTCCAGACAGGCACAAGATCAGCAGATCCCTCTTGACTCTCTGAAACTAGTGCCTAAAATTTGGTTAGTGTCTGATCAGCTACTTTGATCAGTCTAGTCTAGACTGTTGCAAGAGTACTTACTCTGTAAGTAACCCACGAGCTCCTTAAGCAGAGTCCTACTCAAGTGAGACAAATTACACATGAAAAGATTGTAAGAACTGCCCATTGTCTTGGAGTAAATGAGTTTGGTTCAGAGCTGAATACCTTAGGAATTGCAAAAATATAAACAAAAGTGCTGTTGCAGAAAAGATGTGGTGGAAAGGGGGTTCTTAATTAGTTTCTAAATGCCTGTCTCAGAAATCCCAAAGACAAAAAATCAGCAAACCTTTATTTTTAATTGGACTGTCATTTTTGTAAAACCATAACGTATTCAGATCCCTTTAAGAGAAAAAAAGTTCCATTAAAAGTTCTGTACAAATTTCTCTGAAGAAATTGAGTTGCAACCACCATGTCTGTCTCGTTTCAAGTACACTGTGTTGGTTTTGATGGTAGCTGTGGAGCACTAGTAGGAGCCTTCAGTATGTAAGTTTTACTCTTGGCATCTCATTTCTGCACAGAATTATTTGCAAGGGAGAGATGGAACTTCAGGAGCAGTACATTTGTTACCTGTCAAAGCAGAGCTGATTACCCCTCTTGACTAGAGCCTTTTCCCACCTCTCCCATTGCAGTACCATCCTGTACCTGCCTGTGTTCTGCCATGTGAATCTCAGAAGTGTAAACAGTTCGTTTTCTCTCTGACAGTGTCTTCCTTTTCATGTGAGCAATAGTAGATGATTATTCAGAGACAATTAGTGTCACTAATGTTACAAAGCAGGTTTGTATCCTGACTGTTTTTCTCAAGATGTTTGTGTTTTGAATTCAAAGGTTAAATCTTCGGTCCTCATGTGCCTACTGAGTTTGTTGGCTGCATTGCAGTGCCATCAGAATACCTGGCAAATTGATCACATTGTCAGGAGAAGTAAGCTAGCACAAATACCACATCAAACAAGATCACAGGAAACAGTTTAAAACAGAAACTGGAATCCAAGTGACAGTTGCGTGTTTTAACGACCAATTTCTGCGCAACTTCAAGGGGAGGGCTGGTGCACTCCTGCTATCCAAACACTGAATGTACCCATGGTTGAGAAACATCTCCAAAACAGGCATTCAGATCTTTGAGATGATATGTAGTTCATCCAGTTCTTCAAAGACCCCAAGTGTTACTACATTTACACAGCTCCTTAAAGAATGGTAAGATAAAAGAACTCTGAGAGAATACATGACCACAGAATGCAGTAGGAATAATGGGCTTCTTCCCTCCTGTGCCCGTGTTTCAGCCAGTGGCATTACACCAGGGAAGGGTCGGAATGTATTTTCATGCAACACAGCAGGTTGTTAAGAGGCAGCAGGCAGGTGTCTCGGAGAACTTACTCTGTGCCATTTGCAGAAATGTATGTGAAATCTCCTGGCTGATCTACAGCCATTTCATTACCTGTCATCTTTTGGCAGGTAACTAGTTAAATCTGTGTTAAGCGGGATTTGCTTTGCCATTTCCATTTGCTGGTGGAGTAGAAATGTTCTGACATGACATATGACCAATCAATAACTGGAAAGTGCTTGCATGAGTCATTTGAAGCCAGTAGTTTAGACAGTGTCAGCCACAACTGGGATTAAAACCTGCACAGAGTTGTTCTACAATCAGTGATTCTGCAGCATCTCCTCTGGGTGTCTGCCTTTCACTTAATAAGGATACCCTGTAGACCTCAGCTGAAATAACTCTTGCCTTTGTTGCTTGGATGTTTTTGTGAGCTCTGAAATGAACTTGGCATATACAAATATACTTTGTTATCCAGCCTAAAGGATGCAGGGCAGGAATTATTATCCAAGTCTGCTGACAACTTCAGCAGAAAAGAAATGGCTCTATTTTACTGTGACTGAAGAGAACAAGTGTGACTGTACCCTGTGGTTTTCTGGTTATTTTCCCTCCCTCCCCACATTTTTTTTCCCCTGTACTGATGTTTTATTATTATTGCAGGGCTATAATAATCCGAAGCGGCGAAGTCATTCCAATGTCTTCAGAATTCACTCCAGAGACCGAACGCCAGCGACTTCAGTATCTGGTAAGAGACTTGAGGACCAAACTAGTTGCTGCTGGTGCCTGGTAATATCTGAGGTTCAGACACATACTGCTATATTTATTGTGTCTTATTGAAGGACCACATGTCCACTGAACACCAGTGACTATGTATGTCTTTTAGCCATCAACAAATATAGATGAAAGTCTGGCTGTGCAAATCCTGATGAAAGGAGTCTTGTCTCTCCTGTGAAGGCCATCAGTTAGCGTGGCTGTGCTTGTGTACCTTGTTCAGTGCAGACCTTCAGCAGCTCACAGGTGTTGGATATTGAGAGCTCAGACATAGAGCTAACAAGTCACAGAGGTTTTTCAATCCATCCCAGTGTTTGCTGTATGACAGTATAAAATACTATGGCCTCTTCTTGGTGTGTGTGTGAATGATATCGCAGGGTTTTATTCATTTGCTCTAATAGTGTGCTAGTAGTATCTCAGTCAGGGAAAAGATACCCAGCTGAGAGGTCATCTCAGTGAACATAGTTAGCAGCAGGATAGGATGGTAAAGAAAGACCAGTTTTATTTAGTGTAGCAGCACCCGTAAAGTTGTGACAGGGTGACTGACTTGAGGACACATGGAATGCTTTGTACAACAGGTTTCGTTGGCTGATAAGCTGCCCAAGAAATGTGAGTCAAAATGCTTGATCTTGCTTTGTGCAGACTGTTAACTTTTAAAGTTTTTCATTAATGGTCAGGTCTGTTAGTTTAAGGTGGTTGGCTCTTTGTCAGAATGTTCCTCCTAACATGGCAGAGAGAGATCTCTTGTGGTTCTGGTCTCCTGCTTTTTCCTCTTAGAAGTTTAAACTTAAAGCAGTTTCACTGCATGTGAGGTGGACAGGCCAAGGCTTCCCAGGTCTTACAGCAACTCCTTTTCAGCCTGACCCAAGCACTGTGGTTTGAAACTAGGCAAAATGCCAGTCAGTAGTTGTAGGTGGGGTGAAAGCTTTTAAAGAGAAATTGTCACATTTGATTTTTAGTCAGGTTCACAGGACTGAAGCTGAAAACTTCAGTGGAAATACTGCTTCGGGAGTGTTCATGTTCAGAGAACCAAATGGAAAAGAGGCCTAATAAATATTTACAGTTCAGTTACATTTAAAGTAATTTGTTTGCCTTTAAAATAAAAAGGTATCTTTAGTATCTCGGGAGTCTGCTACTTCTGTAGGAAATATGAGATAAAGCAATGCCTACAAGGGATTTTTTTCTCTTTTGATGTCCTTTCTGGCTTCTATTTGAAAACAGCAGCTGATCTGTAAAGCATTTCTGCTGTTTCCTTTGGAAAATTCCTTTACCTTTGTTTGTGTATTCTAATTCTGTATGTAACAAACATGCTCGGGCTATGGGTATCATGTTCAAAGGAAATACACGCAAGACAGCAAGAGCGAAACAAAATTTGAGATAATTTCAAACATAAACATTCCATAAGTAATGTTTTTTTAAAAACTTTCAAGTCCAGAAAAAAAAAGGCAACCCCAATTTTCTTCCATAGTTGGAATAAACATTACACTCCAAAGCTTTCAGCTGTCTTGCAGATTAGATCCCAGATTATTTTCCTTATTCACCTTGGCTGTCCCCAGGTTCTGCCATGATTCTACCGCAGCATCAACATCTCTCTTCTGCTCCTCTTATCTGGAAGTTACTACTTTATTTTTAGTTAAAACTGAATTCCTTTGCTTCAAGCACTGCTCTTCCTGCAGAGTAGAAGAAAATCATTGAATCATTTTAACATTAATATTTTACATGGTAAAAGCAGAGATACTCTTCGCTGTGGGAAAGTTACTGTGCAGGCTAAGGGAGGGTATGGATTTACAGCCTGAAGAAGCATTGGTTCCCTCTGCACCAGATGCTGTTAGCACAGTCAGGGTGTAGGAGGTTTTCTCTGCCTATAGTGCCTATTGATTGCTTCGACCACACTGTATGTTGGTTATGTACTCTTTTCTGAGTCCTAATTTCCATGCACAAAGAAATCTGTGGAGTAATGATTTGTTCTGGTTATGTGAGCATTTCTATAGAAGTCCTCCAGCCTAGACTTAGACAAAACTGTGCTTCAGTCAGTACTAGTTGAGTAACTGATGAGGGGAACAAATGTTTTCCCTGTCCAGCTCCTATTTGAATGCATGGTTTTATTGCCATGTGTTAGAGTGGCCTTTAGCAACCTCTGGCATGGCAACTTCAAAGGAACAAGTTGACTACCCAGTCATTCTGACTTTTGAGCAGCTCTGGACATGGACATCCTTCCATCTCCACCTGCATCCCCTTTTTTCTGCAGTGGTAGGACAGCATACAACTGCAGATATCAGCCAGGCAGTATGGCAGAGGTAGAATGCTGTGTCAGGGGACTTGTGAGAGTGTTGCAGAAGGCAATCAATACTTCAGTCCTTCAGTCAGAAAGCACTTCATAAGAGAAAAGCTGTGAAAGCGTTGTCTGTAAGTATTTCTTTGGTCTTTCAGCTTCTGCAGAGGCTCAGTGTCCCACACTGTTTCCCTTCATAGAATCAGAGAATCATTAAGGTTGGAAGAGACCTTCAATGTCATCAGGTCCAACCATCATCCCAGTGCTACCATGTCCACTAAACCATGTTTTCTGATGCCACCGCCTCCCTGGACAGGTTATTCCAATACCTGACCATTCTTTCAGTGCAGACACTTTTCTTAATGTCTGATCTAACCTTCCCCAGGCAAAACTGGAGGCCATTTCCATATGTGTCCATATGACAGCAGCTGGGTAATCTATAAGACTCCTGGATGCACTTGTGCTCTGATGAGCAGCAGTCCCATATAGTAGAATCATAGAACTTCTTAGATAGGAAAAGACCTTGAAGATCATCAAGTCCATCCAGTAATTCAGAACTGCCAAATCCACCCCTAAACTGTGTCCCTCAGCACCACATCTGCACTTTTATTGTATTTTAACTACCTCCAGGAACAGAGACTCATGCAGTCAGATGGTGATGCAGGGTCCTATGTTAGCAATCCCAGTGTCTGAAAGTGTCTTCAGCTCATATCACATTTAAGGAAGGGTGATACCTTCACTGATGTTAAGCCAGATTCCAAAGCAGAAGAATAGGTCTGGGCTGTGTTTCTCCAAGGAGCTCAGCCCTTTTCCAGTTGAATTCAAGAGGGGGAGATTTCCCCCTGACTTCAGCCAGACCCTAGTGCCAGGCACCCCAGTGCAGACCCAAGCATGAAACGCTCCCAGCCCCTTCTTCCAAATCAAAAGTGAGTCCTACAGAATCACAGAACATTAGGGGTTATCCTATTAGAGAAAATGACACTATAGGATAAGAGGATGTAGTTGTAAGATACAGCAATTCTGAAAATAACAGAGAATTCAGTGAAACCTTCAGTGCCAGTGATGTCCCAGAGCAGCATATACTGGAGGAGCTGCAAAAGACAGGAGGCTTTATCGAGATACGATAAGATAGGCACAGTGTTCCCTGCCACCTAATTAACTGACACACTGGTGTGTAAGTCGAGGTTTATCTTAATTTCATGTTTGCTTTGCTGATCACCAGGAAACACAGCAGGAAGTAAATGGCCTTTTGAAAGAAACATGACTAATACTTCTTTGAGCAGACTCCATTTTAAGCAACTAATGTTTAATCTACTACATCCAGCCACAAAACACACTACAGAATGGCAGAGCACCAAAAGCACACGATGCAGACTGTGCCAGATTTATGCCAAAAAGCTGTAATTGCTTCTGAAAGAAAAATGATGGAAAATATTCCAGTTTCATAACAGAATAGCAATGTTGGCTGAACATACCTCATCAGGATATAGCCAGTGTTTGATAGTCACTCTTCTTAGTAAATTTTAAGAGCTCTGAATGCTGTTTCTGAGCTGAGGTTTTTGCAAATTGAGACTAAACAAATGAAAAAGTACAGTGCTTCGTCACAGATTGAATCCTGGTAGTCAGTTCACTTACCAGTTTTGTTTCTCATTTGTTCCCTTCAGGAGATTTCATTGTGTCTGCTTGTACATCTGCTTGAAAGATCTGTAGGGTTTTGAAGTGTTGCATTTTCACATTCATTTTCTGGTTTTGCTGCCCAAAAATTTGATTGGGGTAAAAAGGGACAGAACTGGAGAACAGTTCTCAACAAACCTCCCTGGAATTTGCAGCCAAGTTTTATAGTGGAGCACTTGTCTCCTTGTAGAGCTATCAGTGAAGCATCAGAAGTAACTATTAAAAAGAAAAGAGTAGAAAAACCCACAGAATTTTTTTTTTAAAAAAAATCAAACAAAAATCCCCCTTTCTTCACATAAGAATTCAGCTCGCAGCCACCAGTAGCTTCCAAATTGCTCTTTTCCCTGTTTCACTGACGCCAAAAATATTAGAATCAAGTTAAGATCCCTGGATTGTAAATCAAGCACTGAGGCTTGGCTGCGGAAGAGAAATCTTATTTGAACATTAGCAGTCCACTGGTAACTCTGCCAGCTTTATTAATCTTATTTCACTTGTGACCTCAGACTTTCCATCTGAGCAAATCTTGATGAAATACAGTCTCTCTCCCAATCACTTTACCTTTTCAATAAAGGAGATTCTTGTTTTCAAGGGGAAACATCCTAAAAGCCTGTAACTCTTTTCTTCTGGACTTGTGATCCGGCCTAATAAGTTATTTCATAATCTGAAGGTTAAATAACTTCATTTTTATGTCAGGTGTGAGAGGGCTTTTTGTCTTAAATAAGGCTTCTTTTTTTTTGTAGTCAGGCAACAGTAGTCTTCAGGTACAAGTGGTTTGTAATGATTTAATCTAGATGGGCTGTGCATTTTAAAAAGTGAACAAAACCACACTTTCAAAGCAGGCTGGCCTCATTCTTTATAATATTATAAACTAGAAAAGAACTTTAAAAACACCCAAAAATTGGGTTCTCTGCTAACAGTGTGTACCAATACAGTAAAAATATCATAAGGGGTGATCCATCATTTTTTTTTGTGACTGGAATGAAATAAATAAAAATAAAGTTTACATGTCTTTTTAAATAAAGAATCAGACTTCCAGAAATACCAAAATCTTCATGTGAACTAATGCTGCCAGATCTCTCAAAAGTCACTAGTGCTTCTCCACCATTTCTGTAGTGAGAAACAGAGATGCAATTAGAGGGTCCTTGAAGACAATGTTTGGGTGAGGGAGGAGACCCTGGCTAGCTGTAGACTGTAGGAAACAAATGTGATTCCCTTAACTTTACACAGAGAGAGGGTTTGATGTAGTGCCTGTTCCAGGAAGAGATCACCATGTCAAGATCACACTTGCATGCTTAAAAGCTGCCTGTTGAAAACAGAATCCTATCTTGTTGGCTGCACACAGCCATCTCCCTCAGCCCTGTTCCAGCCAAGCTCAAGGTGTTTTCCAGAAGAGTGTCTGCCAGTGGAAATGGGGACAGGCTGATGGAAGGTTAGCACTGCAGTGTGCTCCTATTAAACTGAGTGGGAGCGGCCTCGGCCCTTAAATGCACAAAATATTTTATTGTGAATTATCTGCATGATAGCTGCCAGGTAGATCAATAAGGCTTTCAGTGCTTCCTGCCGCTCACCTTTGATTTATGACAAACCCACAAACTAAAGACAGCTCATTTGGTCTGCCCTGATGGCAGCTGCTGCTGGAGATAAGACAGACTTTATTGCCTTAACTGGCTAGATGAGGAAAGAGAGTTCTCTGCAGAAAGGTTAAGAAATGCAACTTTTTTCAGTTCCCTGGCCAGTTTGACTGTGTCTTCAGAAGAATGCAGCTTTGCAGAGCGAGGGAGGAAGGCTTGTTTGTGCAAATATTAAAAATTAGTGAGATTTATTTCAGGAGGAAGGAATACAGAATGTTTCGGATGACTTCTCCCAAGTTACTAGCGATAGAGCAAGAGGAAATGGCTTGAAGTTGTGCCAGGGGAGGTTTAGATTAGGCATTAGGAAAAATTTCTTCGCTGAAGGAGTGGTAAGGGATTGGAACAGGCTGTCCAGGGAGGTGTTAAAAAAACAAGTTGAAGCGGCCCTGGAGGTCGTGATTTAGTGGGCATGGTGGAGTCGGCTTAACGGTTGGACAGGATGATCTTGTAGGTCTCTTCCAACCTTAATGATTCTATGATTAACCTTTTGTGTCAGGTCATCTGTGTATAAACCACAACCAAAAATTTACACGGTGGACAAAGAGCCTCACTATGCTCTTGAGTATGGTCAGCTCTGGAGAACATGAACCTGCAATGCAGCTGTGGTGAAGGTGCCTCCTCGTTTGCAGAGCAGCACACCAGAAGGCACTGCAGCATTCAAAACATGATACCATCAGAAACATTAGCTGAGGCTGTGACACAAAACTGCTGCTGCTTTTTTTTAAAGTCTGTTCATGGCATCATAGAATCATTAGGGTTGGAAGAGACCTCCAACATTATCAAGTCCAACCATCATCCCAATATCACCATGCCCACTAAACCATATTTTCTAATGCCACATCTACATGATTTTGAACAGGGGGAACACAGGGGCTGTGACTCCATCACCTCACAGGGTAGCCTGTTCCAATACCTGACTGCTCTTTCAGTGAAGACATCTTTCCTGATGTTCAATCTAAACCTCCCCTGGCACAACCTGAGCCTATTTCCTTTCATCCTATTGCTAGTGACTTGGGAGAACAGACTGACCCCCACCTCTCTGCAGCCTCCTTTCAAGTAGTTATAGACAGCAATAAGGTTTCCCCTGAACCTCCTTTTCTCCAGATTAAACAACCCCAATTCCTTCAGCCACTCCTTGTAAGACCTGTCCTCTAGGCCCTTCACTAGCTTTATGGCTTTTCTTTGGACATGCTCCAGCATCAAAATGTTGTTCTTGTACTGAGGTGCCCAGAACTGAGTGTAATACTTGAGATGAGGCCTCACTAGTGCCGAGTACATGGGGATGCTCACCTCTCTAGTCCTGCTGGCCACACTATTTTTGATGCAGACCAGGACACCACTAGCTTTCTTGGCCACCTGGACCCACTGTGACTCATGTTCAGCTGGCTGCCAGTCAACATCCCCAAGTTGTTTTCCGCCAAGGACTTTTGCATGAAGTAAGTAGTTTTTAGAAATCAAGAGAAAACTCGTGTTTATTTGCAGTGTCATGCAAATAAATGTGGTAGTAATATTAGGTTGAGTCAAAATACTTGAGCTTCTAAGTCTCTGGGTGCTCCATGGCTTTGTTCTGTCATTGTTTCCTTCTCTAAGGTCACTGGCTTACGGAAGGAGATGTGTTCTGTTTCCAAAACCCTGCAGATAACCTTCAGGGTCAGTAGGTGAGGTGTACCTTAGAGATGCCACATGACGAGGAGCAGGGAGAAGTATCGAAGGATTTTGAAGACAAGAGGGCTGTTCCCTGTAAGGCTTCTGCCAGATGCCATATGGTGTCAGAACTGGTGTATGTGCACATTGTTTGCCAAAATGGAGCTAGTCATCTTTCTTGTTTAAAAAGGGAGGGGTGAGGGGAAAAGGTGTTTGTGGGAAGGGAGTGAGAAGGGGTGGTAATACGACCTCATTGTAAATAGATGATGCCTTGTTTTATGATGTTTGTGTGATATCTGTGGCTTGGTTTCTTCACACAGGCTTACATGCAGCCCCACTTGCTGGGAAATGAGTTCACGCATTTAGAGTTTCCACGGAGGGTACAGCGCAAGGAAGTTGGAAAGAGGATGCTCTACCGCGACTTCAACATGACTGGCTGGTAAGAGTGTGTCCTTCTCAGCATGGGGTCAGCCTTCTCCCCAACCAGTGCTTGGTTTGTATGTGTCTGATTAGTGTAAACTACATCAGACATGGTGTACACCTGCAACCTAGAGAGAAACTGACTTCTTTCCTTTAGACGTGAATGTTGTAAATATGTTGACCAATCTCCAGTTCTTGGATTGTTTTAATGTGTGCACTCAAAGCAAAGCTAATACATAAAGGGGAAGATGTGCCAGGGGATGTTTCTGAAAACTAAAACACTTTCCTATCTTGGAAGTAGCTTTTAATAGAATCTGGATCAGTGTGGCTTCATACTTTTGCATGCTGGGGAACACTTGCAGAAGAGAAGAGCTGTCTCTCATTTTCCAGTGCAGCTGACCCCTGATTTTGGTAACCCTCGAGGAATTGTTTTAGAGACTAGTCTGTATGAATAAAAGTCGTAGCCATCCTAAAATGAGAAGGCTTGAGTGAGTGACATTGGCTTTAATGAAGTGAAGACAGGAAGAACGATTAGGTTTTTGTCCCTGGCTAAATGTCTTCATTGTTTTTTGTCAGTTCAAGATGCTCTTTCTCAAGTGACTCCCATTCTCTTAAAAAAAGCCCTGATCCTTGCTATCTGGGCCTTGTGTGTGACCTAGAAAGGCAAAGGCACTGTACATGCCAGTGGTCTTCACTTCCATACTGTTTGTTTTCTAGCATCTATAGCAAATATCCTTTGAGGAAAGGAAGGAATGGAGGGAGTTAAAAAGCCTGAATTCTTTCAGATTTGGAGACTTGGATGCTTACATGCAACTACAACTCCACATGCTTCTGATTTGTCCCGTACTTTATAGACCATAAATATAATGATGTTTTAATGGCAGAATAATGATCTAAGTTTAATATTATCTGGGGTGCTTGTGCAGAACATGTTAATCTGGGAATAACCATCATTGTCCATCATCTTGACGGTTGTTAGTAGAATATGCAGTCTCACCCCGAGAATGATGATTTCACATATTAAAAAGGCTACAGGCATGAGCAAAAGAATAGAACAAAATGAGAACATTGGATCAACTGAGGACTTAAACAGCAAAACATTTGGAAGATCATGAGACACTCTCCCAGTTTCTGCAAAGGAAGTTCTCTCATTAAACTCCCAGATGTCTCTGAAGGCATGAATGAAGAATGGCTTCATGTAGGCTTCCAAAAGCTCTTTTTCAAGATGTGAGGTTCTCCATGTTTGTGGAAATTGTTGTGCCTCTCTTCAGTTGGTTAGTGGTCTGGAAAGGAAGTGAGGTTAGAATGCTTGAAGTTGCATCATTGGCAGGTGACACCACAGCTCTTTTCCTAGTAAACAAGAAGGGCCATGAGGACCTGTGAAGAATTAAGTGATTATATAACTAGGTGTCCCTGATCGAATTTGGTATTGATAAATACTAAGTAGAGCATGAAGAGAGAAGAATAACTTTATGTGCACGTTGGAGTTTCCAGGTGAACTTGAGAGCCCTGTCAAAAAGCTCAGTGCCTTGAAGTTCTGTCTGTTTTTTCTGGTCAAAATCCCCAGCAGAATGTTGGGATGCATGCAGGGTAGGAATGGTTAAAAGTTAAACCAACAGATGATTCTGAGAATCGCTTTGTAACTCACCTGTGAGCCTGTGCATAGCGCTTCACCTTACTCAAAATGGTTATTGCATAGCTAATACTGTTGGGTGTTAGAAGGAAGATAAATAAGAAGGAATTCAGGTTTTAGATGTAGAACATTGAGAAAGGTAGAGGAGCTTGGCTAGGTCTAAATGGATGGCAGTTTTGCTTCAATGTATTGTTTTTAGTACTGGTGTATGAGCCCTGTTAGCTCTAGCATGTGGCAGCAGTGAGAAGACAGCGGATTTTCCTGTTGATTTTTCTGAATTTCCTGAAGTGCAGGGCACATATTGATCCAGTTACAGATTCTAATATGGTCAACACAAAAAATACCACTAGTTTAGCACAAATATGCCTAGCTGTAAGCAGTTATTCCAGAATGAATACTTAAACTGTGACTTGAAAATTCAAATCTGAATTCACCCCAGTGTTGTCCCAGAAAGAGGTGGCCTTTGCCAAGCAAAAGCATGTGGAGACTGTGATGAAGCTACCTTTCCCTGCTGTTCCTTTTGACTTCTGCCTGGAAGTGGAAAATAGGGGCTATTTTTTTTGTCATGAATAAAAGAATCAGAACCTTTTCCCTGTTCCATATCCCACAGCTAGTGCATCAGTTACCTCTTTGTTTCCCTCAGGACAATAAAATGGTGATGGAATTGCTCTATTGCCATACATTTATCTAAATTAGAGCCCTTCTAAATAAAGATCCATTTCTTTTTGCAGGGTGTTTGCCCAAGGGAGTCTTGTTTTTCATCAAATTGTGTACAGTGATCTCCTAAGCAGAGGAGAAGCAATCTGTTTCTGTTTATCCTAAAGTCCAGTAAATTTTAATGCTTAAGACTGGGGACAAGATGTTAGACTTCCAGCTTGGTGGACCCTCAAAGCTGATGGTTCGAGGTGACTGATATTTCACAGTGGTCATTTTCTACTTCAAGGGTTTTTCTTTTTCCTTCTCTCTAACTCCTAGATTTAACTGATGCATCAGGACACGGCAGCCAAGGACACGTCTGTTCTGCATTTGTTTCTAAGGACAATATCCATCATGGAGAATAAATTAGCATATATATATTCCGTTTCTAGAGAAAACGTCAGATGGAGCTTTGGCCAGCCAGAGCTCGATAGGCTAAAACACTGCCAAACTTTTGCCACTTACAATGCAGATGATCAATTGTCTGAACCTTTTTCTGGCCCGTGACTTCATTGTGTGTTGACATTTGCACGTGCACGCGGAGAAGTGCAGGTGATATTAGGAAGAAACTGCCACTCTTACATTTAAATACTGAATCTTTTAGTAAGAGGGTGTAAAACTCTCTCTGCTTCCTCATTTTGTTTTAAAATTCAGGGCACTTTCTGTGTTTTCTATTAGAAGCTGCATGATTTTATTTTTCCTTCATTTTTACCCTTCTCTTGTGCTCTGGAGCTTTTCACATTCTTAACAATGGCTTGGCTTGCTCAGCTTGTTTGGATTACAAAAGGTTATTGTCTTTGAGTCTGTCATAATGCATTTGGCCTTTTTTTTTCCCCTTTGGTTTTTGCTTTTTCGTTCTTTTTTTTTTTATGTGAAGTTTCCACACTGGCTTTGTCTCAACAGCCCACAGTGGTAGCAGAGCTGCCAAGTTTCCCCACAGCATTAGGACAACCACTGATCCAGCAATGTGTACTGCATCACTAGTCCCGACTGCCTGCAACTGCTTTGAGACCGGCCTTTCCTTTCTCCCTCCAGCTCTCCCACTCTTTCTCCTTTCTCTGCAGTGGTGTTTGGGATCAGTAGTCTGCTCTGTTGAACATACCTCAAATAAACTCCATTTAGGTGGGAACTGACCGTGCGCTGCCTGTCCTGCACCCTCGCGCGTTGTGGTTGAGCAACCATTGCAAAATGCATACTGTAGCTGGCAACGCATCTTAGGATCTGTGTCTCCTGCTGAACAAGCCTCCGAGCTGTCTCGAGCTGTAATTTGCTGGCAGACATCTGTGTTACTGACAGTCTTTCACAGCTGGGTCTCTGGGCTGGGGTTTTCAGGCCCGTGGCTTGCAGAGGTTAAACTTCTCTAGAAGAGGCTAGTTCTGTAAGAGTCCCTGGCAGCAGAACCATCAGAAAAGACTCAGAGGCCATATAGGCAAAGTGCTGCCACTATGAGGTGCAGGTGTCCTGAGGTAGAAATACATGGGGGAGTAAAAGGCAGGCTTGTTGATAACTGCTCTTTTAAAGGACTGCACAGCGAGTGTTTTCTGTCTCTGCCTTTTATGTAAAAGTTAGGACATGGCTGGTCAGGTTTTATTTACTCACAGTTAAATCCGTTGTGAACATTTCTGAAGTACTTTGCTCTGAGTATGTCCTAGACATCTTCCCCAAACCTATAATTCAGTCCTCCTCTGTCCCTCACTGGCACAGTGGCTGCTTTCAGGTTTAACCTTCAGCCTCTGGTGGGGCCAGAGGAGCTGTACAGTGGTACACTTAACCAAAGGCACCCAGAAGGTGCTACCAACTGGCATCAGCTCTGATGGTGTCAAAATCAGGTTTTTTGCTTCTCCTTTGAACACGGACAGTGGCCTTTTTGCTGCTCACCTTGAAGTGGCATTCCTTAAAGGCTTGTTTTCAGTCACACCTTTAGCTTCTTCACTTGAGTTTAGGGTGGCAAAAGAGCCCTAGCTAGCAAGTCTGTGTTTTTTACCTGATTTGTTTTTGGCTTCCTTTGCCCTCCAGGAGGACACAGAGTTGAGCTGCACCCTGTCAAAACCGGTCCGAGCTGATGTGGTACCCACCACACGTTCTGGGCTGAAGCCCCCCGTGAGCAGGGAAATTGGTTGCTGCCTCTGCATGCTGTGTGCATGGCTGCAGTGGGGCCCTGGCCAGCTCCACAGCTGGTGAGGGGTTGCTGTGGCACATGGCTGCTTCACCAGCCAAGGGTCAGCCTGTACTGGGGAATCACCCGCCTGCGTGATTTATTCCAAAGCAGGGAGGCTGGTGCCCTGGGGCCAGCACTGAGCAAACCCCATTTTATTCTAGAGTCAATATTGTCCACTGCCTGGAAAGCCGCCAGCCTGCTTTGCGCTTGCCCTTTTCTTTCCAACAGGGAACGTCTTTCAGCCTCTAAGCGTCTGATTAAAAAAGCAACTTCACTTTTCAAGCCATTTTATTTTGTTTGGGATGGATGCCTTTTGCTTTCATTGTGCAGCTCGCCTTGCCGTCTGCGGTCCCGACTCCGGCTCACAAAAACCAGGTTCTCATTAATCACTTACGGGGGATCCAGAATACCCCGGTGAGAGCCAACGTGCATGTTTTGCTTGGTAATGCAGGGGCTGATTGGAACGCGCGTTGCCAGCGCGGCCGCTATCTTGTTTTTTATTGCTGGGCTCGATGTCCTTTGACAGCACGTTCAGGTAGCCCGCCCGAGGAGTGCCTGAGCAGATTGAGAAATGCCACAGAGATGCTTTATGGAGCAGGCGCCCGTGCTGTGCCCTCCTTTAATATAAATTGATTTATTGAATCAAGCGCAGAAGCCCTGCTACAGAAACCTCGGGCTATATTCTCTGGAGAACCACCTAATAAAACAGCCCCAACTGACACTCCTCATTAGCTTTTCCACCGATCCCAAGGCAGTATTTAAAGTGACAGTGTCCCTCTTTTCGTCCTGAATTTATCTGCTGGCTAATGCCTGTGGGTCTAATTAGCTTAGCATTATTAGTCTTATTCAGATAAGCTGCATTTCCTAACAGCTTGATTCCAACTTGTAAAAAGTAATTGGTAGTCTGCAAACCCCGTGCTGTAACCTGCTTGATTGCGCCTTTTAGCCAAATTCATGTAATTTACAAAAAGTCATCTTTTCTTTTTTTTCCTCTCTTCACCCCTCCCCCTTTTTTTAATTGAGCTTTTTTTTTGTCTAGCGAAACCTTCTATGCTTCTTCTGTTGAAATCCTGGCTGTATTGTTGTGTTGGAGACCTCAGCCGTATCCTTTGTACAATCGCCAGGGAGAGATCAAATTTTAATTTCATAATTACTTCACAAGAAAGCAGCCTTTTCCCAGTCATGCCTGGTATTAATTTCCTCCCAGCAACTTACATTTTCATAATTTAATGATTATGGGCCACCTTTGCAGCACTGGGCCTTTCTGGAGAAAAGACAGATAGGTTATCATTTTATTTCAGCAGAAACTGTAATCCACAGCCACTTGCCTTGCTTTTTGTGGCTTTGCTCTCGTCGTGAGGAAGCCAGGAGCAGGATGGGATGTGCCTCTTCAGCGCGCGCAAGCGGAGCAGCTTGCTGGGCTGTGCCCGGGTGGCTGAGGTGTAGCTCTGCGATGATGAATGGCTGTTTGCAGTGTGCATGCTATGCATCTTTTCACGATTTGCAGCTCTTGCTGCAGTAGCAACGGGAGGTGAGAGCTGACCTGCTGCGTACAGCACGTCTCCTGACAATGATAAATGGCTCTGCTTTCCCCAAGTGCGCTCGTGCCACAGGAGCTGCGCCAGTGTCTTCAGGGCAGGAGAAAGCAGAAAGTAACAGCGCTGCCACAAAAGAGAAAAAAGAGGTGAAACTCATTGGCCTTTCTGGGGCCAAGTGAGTGTGGCAAGAGTGAGGTTGGTCTGAGTTACATACAGCAGGAGCAACTCCTGGAAGCTCCAAGCCCTGTCCTTGCACGGCTCTGCGTCTCTGCTTGGGCTTTGCCTTGGCACAAGACCAGGTACTGCGTATGCGAGGGCAAACAAAAGGCTCCCAGTCTGTTTCATCAGTAAGACATTAAACTGAAATGACGTAATCCTCAGTGTGAAAGCCCAATCACCAACACCTCTTCCTCCTGATAAGGTGAAGTCTCTTACCTGGCTCCTGCTTTCTCTGGCTTCCCCACCTGAACAAATTTGACATAACGTCAGCTGAGTCCCTAGGAGATCCTCTTTCTTTCCGTTGCCTCTCAGGATTGACTTATGGCTCTTCTGTTTGAGAGAACACCCCTTGCTCCTCCTCAGAATTTCCATCACTGCTGTGGGATGGTGAGGTCTCTGCCTGCAGTGTTTCACTACCTGCCCCATCCTGCACTACAGCAGTTTTTCTCAAAAGAGTTTAACTTCATTATTCTCCCCTAACAGCAATCTTCTTTCCTTCCAGAGGATCCAGCTAGCAAGTGTGGAGCAAGCAGTGTGAGATTAACATGCAGTCTTTCTCCCACCTGCCTCACCACATCCTTTTAACAAGAAGTACAGCAGAATGCTAATGGTTTTTCTGTCCATCACGGTGTATTAAGCCCATAGGGTGTTAACAGCCCACTCCCCTTACCCCTCTATCTCCAGAGCAAATTGCTGACAAAGCTTCCTGTTTGTCTTTTAAAAGTAGAAGAGATGAAGTAAAATTTCAAGGAGCACTCAAGACAGCCAGTTTGCTGAGTGGAAAAAAAGGCCTGTCCTGGTGAGGTTGTTGCGGGACATGGATCCACTAGATGTGAAGCTGCAATGTCTGCATAATGGAAGCTCAACCAGTTGTAGTCAGTGAATGGAAGCGCTCTCAGACGCGCTCTCTCTCACAGCCTCCAGAGCATAAAAGCTTATAAAATACCCTCAGTTAATCTTTTTGTCCTGATTTTTAATTTTCTGAGGTAAGGACCTCTCTAGATCTTTGATCATGGTCTCCCCAACTTTACCACTGTTTTTTAATGCTTCATTAGAGGTGAGCGGACTTAAAAATCAGCCACACCCCTGGAAGAGCCTGAGAGAAGATGCTGATGCTTTAGTCTTTAAAATGGGCTGGCCAAGATGGGTAAGATTCTGGCTTGCTTATGAATTAGTTCCTCATCCTCTCCAAAGTTCAGGTTCCATCTTAAGACTGTGCAACAGTGAAGGCTTCCTAGAGTCCAGTGCTCATGTACCAGTCTGATTTGATCAAGCCAAAGTTCATATGTGTGTAGAGGTCATGCTGAGATACTTCATTCTATTTTTTATTTGTAGATGGCCAGACAGAACAGGGATAGGCACCATGAAGCATTGCAGTTTCAGGTTCAGAAGAAGGGTTTTTGAATTTTCTGGGAAAAACACATATCTAAAACACATTTTCATCTTCACCTGAAAGAAACCCTATGAGAGTATCTTCAGAGGAGATCTTTCCCTATAAATTGCTTTGTGCCCATGTGCACATGCCCTGGTTGTCCATAATTGATTTGGGTTTGCTATTATCTCTTCTCTTAGCAAACATTACTGCAGCTGTGTGTTTTTATTACCTTTGTTTATCATAGTTTTGCCTCATTAAACTATATATCAGATGAGTAATAGGGGAAAGGTACTGAGGCACTGGAACATTAAAGCTAACCTACCTAGAGGGTGCTTAGTGTCAGACAGTGCTGTCTGGATTTAGAGATCCTGACTCTGCAGAAGCACATGTCCATAAAGACATTTTTTTAAATGATGGCTGGATCAGGACAGTGGTATTTGAGGGCATCTGTGCCTGCCCTGTGCTAAACATCTTTTCTCCTTGATAGTAACCACACACTTGCACTGGTTTGATGTCTGTAGTTGAATACAGATACAGTACAAATACGCATGGGTTCTGGGCTGGTGATTCAAGCTCCATTATCCACAGGGCAGGCTCCAATCCGCTGTGTCCTTGTGTGTGAAGGGGAAAATACCCAACAGTTTATGTCTGAGATTAAAACCTGGTTTTCTATTGGTATAAGATTTGAGCTAGGGGAAAGGGAGACTGGTTAGTTAGCTGGGGTGGGCTTGGGACAGGAGGGTTGGTGGAAGGTGGAGGGTGTGTGAGGATAGTTCTAGGCATGGGTTCTTTGCAGAGTGGTAGCAAATCAGTGCTAAAAATACACCGAATCCACAAACATGTCTCAAAGGAGAGTCTTAGTCTTTGTACTCAGCATGAACTGGGACATTTCTGAAGCCACAGCGCATTTTCTTTCCTGCTTCCCACAAGTGGGTCTTGTTCAATGCTTCAAGCTAAAGCCCTTTGCCAACAATTTCATTTTGCTCTTCTTTAGGTTTAATTTTGCAATTGCTATCAGGTGCCAGTAGCAGAGATGTGAAACATGGACAAACTAAACCCAAGTGCTATGGAAAAGCAGTGCAGAGTCTGGATTCCCGTGTTGTACACAACTCTGAGCCTTCCAGGTCAGGGTAGATTGTGTTTTTGCCACCATCTGTTGTGCCTGGGCATGCCAATGCAATACTTTTCATGATGAGCACCTTACACAGGCTGCTCTAAAGGAAAGCATAATGTGGATTTCAGTTTTGTTCATCAACAACTTCTACTTGAATGTGCTTTCAGAAGGCCAGTTTTAAGAAGAAATTATATGACAGGAAAATGCATAACACATGTAAGAAATTATCTAGAATTTTGGCTCTGAAGTCTGTGTTTGGGAGCTAACCAGTTTTCCAAGTTCTGACCCAGCCATAAGCAGGTAACTCTGATAATCCTTTTTTTCAGTAGTCCCTGAAGCACTGCTAATGACCTCAGCTCTCTAGGAAACTTTTCTGTAAATTGCTTTGTGCATTTAGCAGCTTCTGTTGATTTTTGAACCATGTATTTAGAGCAGATTCCAGTTAGCATATGAGTAACATCATGTCAGTCCTAGTTCTTTCATTCTGACATCTCTTTTGGCTCCCGGTGCGATTTGGCCCGGTTTTCCAAAATGTTGATCCTGAGTCCAAATGTAACGTTGTGGGTGGTACATATGTCAAGCCCTAGTTCAGTATTTTTGGACAGCAGTAGAATTTCATAATTCTTTTGAAATTAAATGAAGAAAAGAAGTTAACTGAAAAAAAATGCAGCTAGATCTAGCTGGGCACAAGTTTGCCTTTTCTACTTCCCCCTCTCTCTGCTCCACTGTTTTTCCACTTGGAAAAATAGAGGTTTACGTGGCAGAAGCACTTGACAGGATTTAGGCTCATTCAGAGCAGCAGGCAATAGCATAGCCTTGTCTTTATAACCAGTTTTGTCGTGCCCTGGTGGCCACTGAGGCCTCTTGGGATGTGGACAAGGAAGATGGAGAGAGCAGAGGGCTGCAGTATTTGTGCTTGTGAACGCAGCGAGTTAGGCTGAGTTACGGAGATGGCTGGATAAGGCCATGTTGGCACTAAAAAAGGCAAACAGCCCCCTCAGGTTCTCGCCGTGTCTGTGGTTGATATACCTACTGCCGTATTATATGCTCTGAACCACACACAAAGGTGTAAATGCAACATAAAGTACATAAAACAAAGTGAAATAGTCCATAAGGTTGTAGCCTGTGTGAAATAATCACACGTACAAAGTGCAGGAGGTTTCACAAGGCGTAAATCAAAATGAACTTCATCACTTCCTTCCTTCCTTCCTTCTCCCTGGTGCAGTTGCTGAGCTGCTAGCTGGAAAGTTGTTCATCATTCTCTTGCAGCGAGCCACACAATCATGTATTATTTATTCTGTTTTGCTCCTAATGCAGAACTTCAGTACTTTTCTAGAGTGGCTCAGGTTACTTTGCAGTGTGTCTGTGCCGGCTCCACTGCTGCGGTTGCAGTTCTGAGCATTGTTTTTTCAAGCACCGATAATTTTGCAGGCAGTAGCAACATCAACAGAAAAAGTGTGTTTGAGATGAGTCTTGACACCCATCTTCAGAGCCCAGGAGGTGATTTGCTGTGAGAAACTGCAAAACAAATCATGTAGCCCTCTGGGTCTCCCTCACTTATTCGCATAGCTTCAGGAGGTCATAGGCTAGCCAGCTGCCCTCCTTAATCTGCTGATCAAACAAGTCAGCTTCAGCCCTTGCAACGTGGCCTCTTCCAGTGTTCTTACAGCGTTGTGTCACAGTTGAAGTCCTTAGGGATGATGCTCCTTATGGTAGTTTCATAAAAGATGTTGGACTTGGCAGTTAGGGACCATCTTTTGAAGGGCATATGCATAAATGAAGCCTTTTTCACTTCTTCTCCGATGCAGTTGCTGTAAGGTGCAGGAGAATATAAAGGAAGGAGAAGAGAAAGGGAAGCAAACTTTGTCCTTGTTTTTGTCTACTTGCAGGACAGTGTGAAGTAGGGGTTTTGGTCTTCAGTATTTGTAGTTATCTTGGAAATAATATAGTTTGTGGGTAAAGAATGGATTTGGCTCTTCCTTTAAAAAGGGAGTTGCAAATAGTTGTTACTCAGCTTACTCTGGTTTGCTAGGTGTAATAAATATAACAACATGAAGTTCAAGTAGGAAAGCTTGTCGTACGGTTTGATTAGTCATTTGACTGATGCCCAGCATAAACTCGGCTAGTACCCTGTTTCATGGTGTCAGAGTACAAGTGCCTTTGTGCACGGAATAGGAAGGAGTTCAGACTCCTCAAAGAGGCTTTTCCAGGGCTCCCAGCACTGTTGGTCCAGCTTGAAGCTCCTGTGCAGTCAGGGATGGCTTTGTAAGCTGGAACATAGGAGGTTCCACATCAACCTGAGAAGGAACTTCTTCACGGTGAGAGTGACAGAGCACTGGAACAGGCTGCCCAGGGAGGTTGTGGAGTCTCCTTCTCTGGAGATGTTCAAGACCCGACTGGACAGGTTCCTGTGCGACTTGGTTTAGGTGATCCTGCTGTTGCAGGCGGATTGGACTAGATGATCTTTCGAGGTCCCTTCCGATCTGTAATGATTCTATGATTCTATGATTCTCCTTCCACATATCTAAGATGGTGAGCGAGGCAGAGACATTAGCTATTCCCTAGGGGAAATAAAAGAAAGAACAGGAGCAGAGTCCACGACTGACTCATCCTTCCCAACAAAAAGCAATTCCAGGATTTAAATGTTAGGGAAGTATCATGCTGACCAGTGATTTTTGCCTTTTTGTTGGCTTTAAGAGCGAATCTGTTTGCCTTCCCTAGTACAGAATGCCCTTTACGTGTCCTTACTGTATTGTCTCTTACAGAGAGGTCCAGGTGTCATGGTTATTCACCCAAGATATTCTTGTCTACGTGTCCCCCCGTGAAGCACCTGCTGTCTTTTGCAAACCTCACCAGGTTCCGTTCTGGGATCTTGTGCGTGGTGATGTTTTGTAGTACGTGAGCAGATTCCTGGGCTACTCTTTCTTCTGTGCATTTTGGTTGATTTTAATTTGTTCTTCCTCCTCCACTTGCCCCAAATCCTAATATAGGCCCTACCTGTCATTATTGGGGTCTGTTAAAGGTGGGGCTTAAATGCCTGTGCTATTCTCTTTAAGTCTGAGCCTTGCTTTGTGGTGCAGCATGCACGGCTGCGTACTACAGCACCATTTATTGGTCCCAGCTCTATGTCAGGTTTGTGTCACTGCCTAAATGTTGCTCAAGCCTGATGGAAAGTGGCTTCCCAGAGCCTAAGCAGCCAGCAAGACTGGAAAGCTGTACAGCAAGGCTGCTGATGACTGGCAAGGGACCTGCCACATCACCTTCCCTCCTCCTGCTTCTCTCTTCCACTAGCTTGCACACTCAAGGGATGACTTTGGTGTCACCCTAAGGGCTTTGGGCAGGAGTGGGCTGAGAGGAAAGGACAGAGTGCAGGAAAAGGCTGGGGAGGGATGACTGGTCTGGAGAGAGGCTAGTTCGTCTGAGGCAACATATTTTAACCAAAGAGGCTCCCCAGTACCTCAGCTTGAACATATATTGTACAGTCCATGGGACTCCACAGCTAATAAGAGTGACAGATATCTATTTTTACTTTTTTTAAAATTTCTCACTGACACAGTTGCTCACTTCACTTATCAGCATTGGCAGCTGGATGTGTAAAAGGTAGAGTATGCAGGCATGTAGTAAACAGAATCAGAGCATAGAATCATTAGGGATTGGAAGGGACCTCGAAAGATCATCTAGTCCAAACCCCCTGCAACATTTACTTCTCTTGGCCATGGCACAGCTGCTATGAAATGTGAAAGCTTTGACAGCCTTGACTGTTGCAGTCAGGATCAAGCAAGCACTAAATGTTCTTCTAAGACTCTTCAGCATGTGCAGCTTGTGCTGGTCTAGGCTGTCCTGAAAGGTGAGAACAAGATTGAAGAGCCGTTCCACACTTTGACTGTGTATGTGTTCATGTTAGCTCTGTGAATCTAGGTTTTGGTTAGCTTCTTGATGGATTTGGGGTTTCTTTTTTCTTGGTCAGTGGTTGTTTTTCATGACTGTGTCTTACAGTATAGCTGCTGCTGTAGCCAACACTGTCTTACCTGATTAGGATGTTATTCCAGTCCACCACTTTTTCTTGCAGGAGAGGGGGCAGCTTGGCACTTGTCCTCCTTTACACTTTTGGTGCAGTGGATAAATCTATTGGGAAAAATCTTTCCACAGAAAAAGAAGTCTACATCTTGCTTGAAAGACAGAGTCTCTGGGAAAAAATTGTTAGTTTGTTGGTTTGGTTTTTTTTTTAAATCACAGCTGCTTGTTCCAGGGCACTGGGTCACTAATTGAGTGCAAGCTTTGTAAATGCTGTTTGTCCTCTCCCCACAGGGCATACAAAACCATTGAGGAAGATGACCTGAAGTTTCCTCTTATATATGGAGAAGGCAAGAAGGTGGGCACATTTGCTCCCCTCAGACCAAAGGAAGCAGGAATTCTGTGCTGTTTACCACTTGGTTTAGCCCGTGGCGGTCCAGTGTTTCCCACTCAGTATCTCTTCATTTTATCGTTTTGACAGCCTGAAAGAATATGTTGGTTCTGTCATGAATCAGTCTCGTGTCTGGGGGGTGGTGAGGATAACTCAACATACTAGAAAGCATTTCCATACCAAACAGTCATTTGCTGTTCGGTTTGCTCTTGTTTTTCTTTCATTGTAAGAAGGCTGCAATGAGACAGTCTTAAATAATTGATGTGAAATATTCCTGGTTTTATTGTAAAATAGATCTAAGCTGGATAAAGATTGCAAAATACCTAATGTTTGCTGAAAAACAAACCTGAAGGATATTTAGATAGTGCAGAACTCTAATTTAGGAAGGAGAAGGATCAGGACAGGATCTGGAAAGGGGTTAACACTCCTTAACCGTATCTTTTCCAGCTGGTGTACATGAACTCACTGTTGAATTTTTCTGATGTATGAGTGCTGAGAGGTTTTCTTGAAAGAGA
The DNA here is from genome assembly GCA_013400115.1 of Rhinopomastus cyanomelas. NCBI lineage: Eukaryota > Metazoa > Chordata > Aves > Bucerotiformes > Rhinopomastidae > Rhinopomastus > Rhinopomastus cyanomelas. The sequence goes on along the minus strand of VXBP01005910.1, from coordinate 46,386 downwards.
GAAACGAGCTGTTCCATTTGTGTGTACTTTGTTTCCAGCTCTGTGATTAAGAGCACTGAGATCATTAGTGCTGAACCCAGCAAGCTTAGCTGGATGCAGCAGTAGGATCAATATAAGGACGCGGTGGTGTCAGTTTGCCGATACTGGTATGCTCGTTGTGTTTCTAAATAGTGCTCCCCTGCTGCATTAGTTTCTTATCTCAATGCAAAAATACACACACTTCAAAATTAGTCCAAGTTTTCAAGGTTCAGACCTGCAGCTTATCTCCAAATCTGGTTAGATTTATAATGATTTGCAAAATGCTTCATGCACATCTTTTTAATTTACTCTCTTATTGCCTTATGGAACCAGGGGCTAGTGAGGCAAAATGATTTCGAGTCGATTGTTCACTGTTATTGATGCAGCGAGCTCTCTTGTTGAGACGCTGCTGCAGCTAAACTAGAGTCTGGGGGAAGTGATACACAGACAGCAGAGCGTGAGGTTCTCTGTGAGGCTGTCTGCCTGACCAGTCTTGGGACAAGTGTTAATGAAGAGCCTAGCACCTCCTGGGAGACGGCTCATGTTGAAGAGGAAGGTGTGTGAGAAGGGAAATGGTAGACCCGAGGTAACAGCAGGCCTGCTGTACACTGGCTCTCCACGGAGGAGAGCGCTGTGGTCAGCGCTGCTGTCACCTGTGTGACCAGCAATTTAAGGTGGCCTTTAGCACTTACCCTTGCCATTGAGGGAATATACAGCAATCTGTCAATTGGAAGAGGCTGCAGGCTTCTTAGCTGAGTAATTAGGCTCTTATTAACAATGTTGTTTGCAGAAGGAGTGCTTTCATAGGCTGGTGTGGGATGATGAGGTGACCTGGAAAGGTTTCCATAGTCCCAGTCCCTTACAGGTGGTCACAGTCCAGGTACACAGACTAGGATGTAGACAAACACAAAACTTGGAATAAGCAAAGGGGATGTAGATGACATGAGCATGAAAATCTTTGACATTGATTAGCTGTGTTTAATCTAGAGTTTCTGGGAGAGAAAAGGGATTACTCTCTAAGTGTAGCACGTTATTAGCTTTCTCTGTTCAACAGTATCTGTAACAAGATTTGATCCCATTGCTTGTCTTTGTTTCCAGGCTCGGGTTATGGCGACTATTGGTGTGACCAGAGGACTGGGAGACCATGACCTGAAAGTGCACGACTCCAATATATACATCAAACCTTTCCTGTCCTCATCTCCTGAGGTAAAACAGTCACAATTCAACTGTCTGATTTATGGGAGACAAACAAGCACACTTAGTGTGCTTATTTGTTCTTCCTAAACTGTCTATTCTGATTGTGGTCCAACCCAGGACCTTCCCAAAGATACAGCTTGTTAGCAATGTCCACATAGTAGGAACATTGTGAGTTGCCCAGTCCTGTGCTCTGGTTGCTTCATATCCCAGGCAGATCATCAATACCTTCTCTCTTTCTGGTCTAGTTACCCCATAGCTTCACAACTGAGTGTGACAGACATCTGTCTCTCCCTGCCTTCATGTGCTCCAGCTCCGCTTGAGCTCTAGATCATGTGGCCTTCACAGAAGCTGATGTAAATCTGTGTTCGCCAGAGAGGAGCACTGAATATCTTCCACAGTAGCACAGTATCCTCATTGCACAGAGGATACCAGATCAACTCTTAAGCAGAAAGATGCCAAGAGCAACTGGAAGAGGCTTTATGCTCCCATCTGTCTGCCCATCCACCTCCAGTTCTTAATTCTTTATGATGGTTTTGTGCAAACACCAAATAACAGCAGGAATGGCAGTGTGCATTCCCAAATGGAGGCATAACAAGGGGATTAGGCAGAGTTTGTGTTCGGGGTGGTTTTTAACGCCTACATAATTTTTACTTGCTCTGCCACAGTTCCAGTTTCTGACCACCAGAGACCTTGCAGTGAAGGATATCAAGCCTTCCAAGGGGATTTGAATGTATTTGTTAACAAGAAACATGCAAACCTCGCTTTTTTTTTTAGCTCTGCAACTGCATTCCTGTTCCTACATCAAGGAACAGATGACACATATTTTTCATAAAATATTAAGCAAGGGCAAACCATCTGATGACAACACAAAAAGAGGCTTTGTTTCCACGGCCGAAATGCTGAGAGCCGTCAACTGGCTTGCTGGGGTTTTAGCCATACCCAGGATTTGACCTTGACTGTATTGCTTGCTGTGGCAGTGCAAGAGAATGAAAATACACAAATTACATAATACTGCTAGGAAGGAACCAAATTATTAAATTAACCTTGCATAGGATGTTGCTGAGACTAAAAATTGAGATTTTTGAAGTGCTGAGAGATTCAGGCTCTGAATAAAAGGGGAGGTCTATGCACAATCCCGTCTTCATTTTTTCTTGCTGCCAATTCAGTACCTTCCCTATCCCTAATTTTGAATGTGTAGTATCTCTCACTGGAGACCTGTTCCTGTTCTCCTTAGGCAGCCCAGCAGCAGCTTTGCCCTCATCACTGTGATGAATTTGTTCAGTGCCAGCAAAATGATGCAATCCTACCTATGTATCTTTCTTCCTGGCACGCTGAGCCCCAGTGTTTCAGGGGTACGTAATGGCTGCAGCACAGTGTCTCAGCAGCATCATCTGTGCCAGTTGCTGCTGCAGTGTTTGTCTGCGTGTATGAACCAGAGCTTCTCGTGGGCTTTTCTGATTTGTTTGCAGTGGGTCTGTACGTGTTCACATTCTGGAGTAGACATCCAGTTCGTATGCTACACACGTTCCAGGATCCCTTAACTGCTTCGCAAAAGGGAAGCAAAATTGGCTTTGTTTCCACGTTTCCTTCACAGCTAAATTCAGCAGAAGTGTACGAGGGCAGGAGGAGGAAAGATAGAGCACCAGCCACGTCAATTTAGAGACAGAGGTTAAAAACATCCCTCAGTTTTGTTAGGAGGTAACATATGCTCCAGCTTGCTTCCCTTGCACCTCCTTCTCTTAATCATCTTCCTTCTCTTCCCAGAGAGAGAGAGAGAGTGCCCGGTGCTTTATCTCCTTGCATGTTTTCCCCTGACTTGTCCTGTCCCCATGTTGACAGTGCACCTTGCACAGAAGCAGCGTTAAGAAGTAACGCCTTTGTGCTGCCATCTGCGGAGCTTGGCACTTGGAAACAAAGTCTGTGGCGTCAGGCAGGAGTCATATTTGGCCCTTGCGCGGCGTTGGATTTCACGTTGTTTATATAGAGGTAGGGAAGCACAATGTCTGGTTTCCAGACCTGGAAAAAGGGAGGCACAGGAAATTAAGGCGCACAGTGAGTCGTGACAGAGGGAGGATCCAAGTCCTCTGGCTTCTCTTTCTGTGCCGTAATTACAGCATCCTTGCCCAAGTTTGTGGCCATGTGGTGAGGTTTCAGGACACTACATTTACAAAGCTGTGGTGTGCCATGCTCACCACAATGTAGCTGAAGGAAAGGTAAGTGTCCCTGAGACAACACCCGGAAAAAACGCATCTAAAAGTAATTTGAGGGTGGTGTGAAATGGCACTTTGATAGAGTGCCAGGCGATGGGAGGAGAAGCCATGAAGCCAAGACTGACAAATGTAATCAGGATTCAGAGGCTCAGCTGTTACAGGGCCAGATTTGGAGGACTTCTGCAGGTTGGTGAGCTCTGGAGAATTGAGCCTTTTATAATGAACTGGAGTAGCACAAAGCAGGCAAGCCATGGCTGAGGCTGTCTGGCATGGAATTAAATATTTATTTTTCATAATGGAACAGTTCATTTGAAAGCTTTCAGCAGGAAATTCTGCTTTTTAAAGCTCAGCAAGAGCCACCTTGTTGCTGCTGAAAAGCAGAATTTCATCCTGAAGTCTTGTGAGCAGCAGCTCAGCCGTTTGGTGGGAGAGGTGTGGCTCTGATGGCAGCGTTTGGCCTTTGCTAGTGATGAACCCAAAGCCTGTCCCCACAGCAAATGATAAGAAGGTAATGGAGGAGAATTCTCCTCATTGCATTATGCTAGTAAAACCTTTCTGACCACTCCACAAATAGGTCAGAGGAGAGTGTTTTAAGACTCACATCTGTCTTCTGGAGGAATCTTACAGTATTACGCCACTGGAAGGAACAAGCAAGCCAAATACTTAGAGAAGTACAGGATGATCAAAGGCAGACGAGGTGGTTTCGAGAAGCAAACATCACACTTCCATGGCTTGAAGTCCTTCAGGGTGATGTCTACCAGAGAATTAAAAAAATAATAATAAATGCAGTAGATGGTCTTGCATGAGCACTTTGATTTCTGAGAAAACGTTTGAGAAACTGTTCTGCCTCACAGGTTATTAATATAAAAGATATGAAACTACAGACTAAGTGGAAAGTTGGCACAGTCTACTGGAAATTGGCTAAAGGGCAGGAAACAAAGGGTGGCAGTAAAAAGCTAAAAGGAGATTAATTGGTGAGTGCTGCAGGGAACAGTGTTGGGACCCGCTTTTTATTATTTACATATAAATTACTTGGAGGGTGGTATTGGAAGATCTTGCTGTTTGCCAGTGGAGCTGCGATGGGTAACACTGCACATAAAAAAGGACGATACAATTAAGAAAGGGCTTAATTTATTGAAGTAGCTGAGTGGATCAATAGTGCAGAGGAGTGAATGTGAGCTGTTGTTTGGCTCGTATTTCCCCAGGGCTGGCTGCTGAGGAGCACCTCAGGTGGCTACAGACTCTCGTGTGGCTCTGTTGTGAACGGTTTGTGAGCTGTGGGGACTCACATTGGCTGCCCCTTAAAAAGGAACCTGGCACACAAGCCGCAGCGCCTTTGCCGAGCTGCTGTGGTCCCTTTCAGCAGCCAAATGTGGGTTTTGTCCAGTGACTAGACCTGTTTGAAGTGTCAGTGTGAAACCAGCCCACTTGTTTGTTTGTTGCTTGCCCACAGCATTCTTCTCAGTGCTCTTGACTGCACATAGGGGAGCAATATATACGTCAAACCTTTCCTGTTGAGAAACAAACACCTGGATCGAAGAGAGGTAGTATGTGACAAATTGTGAAACACATTCAGAGAGATGCTGCGTGGTGGCTGGTAGGCTGGGGAGTTGCTGATGAGGCTCTCAGGACAGCATATGGGAGGCAGAGGACAGAGTGCAGGTAGCCCAGGGTGTTTGGAGCAGAGGTCAGAATTGAAATCTGACTGCAGAAACAAGGAGTTATGGGGGGAAGAGTGAAGCTTGGAGTGGAATAGCTGGGAGATTTGTCAAGAGTCCAGCACAACTTAAGGAAACCTGTGTACTGCCAGCTGCTATCTGGTTGACCATCACCAGTGCTGGTAGGGCTATGCAGTACTGTTTTGCAGTGTGTGCAGCTTCAAACACATCACAGCCAGAATCTCACTGGTGATTAGTGATTTCCTTTGCTTTCAGCCATGTCAGATCTGCAGGGCTGCTTGCTGTTAGGTAGCTCCCTGGATCTCTCCTTATTTTTCCAAAACTCTGGCGTATCACACCCCTTGCCTTTTCTGTGTGGTGTGTGCAGAGTGTGCTGTGGGGTGTTGCACAGCATGGGGAAGTGTGGAATGGATGTTGAGCCCTGCTAGTCTGAGCATGCCTTACGTGTGCCTTGGTGGTGCTGCCCCACCTGTGTGCCTCCAGGAGCTCTGCTGTCACAGTGCTCCATGTCCAGCAAAAGGTGCATGTTCCCTCTGCAAGAGAAACTCTTTGACCTAAGAACCAGAGCAAAGCTGCTAGCAGAAAAATGAAGGCTTAAGGAGATGACTCATTTCAGCAAGGTGGTTTGTGAGCATAATTTTAACCTACAATAGACTGGACAGCTCTAAATTAACTCATTTTTATCAGCAGCATACTGAGGGTACCTACAGCTGTATTTTAGGAATCTGAGGAAAGACAGATCTGAAGGAAGAGCTAAGTGTTACGAGGATGTGGCTGCCCTAATGTGCTGCTGCTGTGGCACCTGGAAGGCACATGAAGCTGCATTTCAGTGAGCATTTTGTTGCACGTGCAACTGGTCCTCATGCAGGAATCTCACCTGATACTTCCCCAGGCTTGCCTGCTATAAACTTTGTACTATTTTTTCCGTAGCCTGGGTGCCAGTCTGACATCCCTTGTGGCTCACCCCACTGGCCTTCCCTGCTCCACTTCTGACATCTAGAGCACTGGAACAGGCTGCCCAGGGAGGTTGTGGAGTCTCCTTCACTGGAGACATTTAAAACCCACCTGGATGTGTTCCTGTGTGACTTGGTCTAGGTGATCCTGTTGTGTCAGGGGGATTGGACTGGATGATCTTTCAAGGTCCCTTCCAATCCCTAATGATTCTATGATTCTATGACCTAGTTATTTCAGGTGGTGGCCCTCTCTGGAGGTGCTCAACTCACAGAGCTGTTGATTTTAGGAACTACCTTCTTCCCAGATTACCCATAAAATTAGTGATTTTTTTTGTTTGTGTTTTTTTTTAATACTTGTCCTCTCAAATTAAAGATGTTCTGTTCTTGGTGTTATTCTAGCATTGAGCTGCCCCAAGGATTTGCACCTTTTGCTGTATGGATTGGCTGCAAGTAGCTGTGACAAGTTTCTTATGTGCCCCAGTGCTGCTCCTCAGTCAGACAAGATTGCTCATTTCAGGAGAACCTGAGTCTGTGATGTGTGATGTTGGTTTCCTGCCTTCTTCCCCGCCAGTGCTGCAAAAAAGGCTCTTTGGGTGTAATGAGTGGTTTGCCTGGGTGGGAGAGCCACGGTTTCTCCTAGCACTGACACTCATCGTTATTCCTACCGGGGGGCTTACTGCTGAGTGCATCCTGGTCATGAACCCACATGCTTTCCCAAATGTTTACCTGTGCCCGAGAGATGTGACCAAAACACACGCGGTGCTTGTTCCTGGCTGCTCTGGCCAACTTACCCCCGCGCCGCAATTTCCGAGTTGAAAGTCGGGCTTGTTATAGGCTGAGCTAAATTTGGGGGTACGGGGACTATGGGGACCCATCTGTTGGTGTCTGTGCAGTGGGCCTGAGATGAGAGCTGTGTGGCACACAGGGGTCTTTTCTATAACAATATTCCCTCACAGTCCAAATAAGGAGATGTGCTCTAATGAAGAGAGTTTCTTCTCTTGACTTTAATCCTCTGCAAAGTCCTTATTCAGCTGCTACCTTAGATAATGAAGCGAAGGTTACATTTTAAAATGACCTTCTGCTTGTGAGTGAAAGGCGAACAAGTAAGGATTAGCAGTCAGGTTGGGTTTTTTTTTCCTCTGGTATTGGTTGCAGTCCCATAAAATCATAATTACATTAAAAGGTCCAGGCATTTTATGTGCGTTGCCTGCTCCGTGGCTCCTAAGGGGAGAATGCCCCAGGAGGGGGCATAAAACAGCTCGTATTTTCTACTCACACCAAGTGCCTCTTCCGACAAATTTCCCGACTGCCACTGCTTTTAGAGGAGCCCGAGGCCAGAGCAGGGTGTGTGACAAGGTGTACCATTTCCAAACTTCAGTGCGGGTGAGTGTTTCCTCTAGTCTGTCCTGCCAAGGTTGTCACACGGCTTTCATACTGTGGTTCTTGCTATGGTAATGGAAGTGCTCCAACAGCTCCCCATCCCAACCTGGGAATGGCAAGCGCCTTGCCAGCTGGGGTACAGGGTGTGGGGGAAGGAGGGTTAATGCCCAGCTAAAGGGTTGGTGTAAAACACCTGCCGTGACCTTTCCCTGTGTTCTGGCTCAGGTAAGGGTGTCCTGTCTGCCCACTCTACCCCCAGTTTTCCTCAGCCTTGCCAGGAGAGGATGGTGGAAGCTGTTTGAAAGGCAGGCAGCATTGCAGAGGTGCCAGCAGCAGCAGTCGGTCTGGCTGTGGCTGCAGACTGTCGAGGTGAGGGCAGTGGGCATTTCCATAGTGTGGGTAAGCTTGGGGGTTCACGTGTGTGCAGATGTGGAATCGATCTGTACCTGCTGAGCATACCCAGATACACACAACGGAGTGGGTTCTCAGTTTCATGGAACTGCTCGCTTGCTCAGGCAAAACTCTTGAGTGCAGCAGCTGCCTCGGGTCTTGGGAAGTGAATGCGATGCCTTCTGCCACACAGGCATTTCCAAACATGCAATTCATCTGGCAGAGTTAAATGAATCTGGACAAATAGTGAAAACAATTATTTGTGAATATTTTATTAGAGAATATCAAAAATTCATCAAATAAATTATTCAGCTTCCATATGATTAGTGCTGCCAGTGATAGGGAAGAGCCTCACATGCTGAAACCAGGCTGCCGGGTGGGGGTAGGCTGCAAGCACTGCTGGCAGCAGCCCGTGCATCCATCTCAGCCAGGATCAGCAGCTGAGCTGTGCTGAACTGGGGCAGGAAGGGTTGCCATCTCAAGGGCTAAACTAGAGACAGACCCCAGCAGCTGTGGGAGAGGTGTTTCAGTGCCCTGGCCAAACCCAGCAGTCTTCCACAAGCAGGTCTGCCAGTCTCCTCCTTCATTAATGTCTTTCTTGGGTTTTTTGTTTTAGGTGAGAGTCTATGACCTGCTGCAGTACGAGCATGGGCCAGATGATGTTCTGATCCTAGCTACTGATGGACTCTGGGACGTGCTGTTAAATGAAGAGGTGGCAGAAGCTGTCACTAACTTTCTACCCAACTGTGACCCCGATGATCCCCACAGGTTGGTGCTTATCCCTAATGTTCTAGCTTCTCTCTACAGAAGAGCACGCTCTGGTAATGTGGCTTTGTAGAAAGTACGATATGAATAACATTCCCTAAACATGCAACGCTTACGAGAAGATATTTTTATAAATTGGGTAGAGCCTCTGCAGTAAATACAAGGGTTTGGGCCAGAGTGGGTAGGGGGTCTCTTAGACTTGCCTAGCTTTGAAGGGGTCATGGTGTCTTGAGATGTAATATGTTTTGTTTGCTGCACAAGATCCCGTGGAAAGTGTAGGATTCTGAGATCTTAGAAGGTCACAGCAATGGGTCTCTCTCCAGCAGTGACAGGTTGCCACTTTACTCTCCTCTGCATAGTCCCTTAACACTAAAGAGTGTTTCTCATTAGGACATCATCAGCATTTCTCTCTCTCCCTCTGTATGTGTGTGCATATAGGATCATTAGGGATTGGAAGGGACCTCAAAAGATCATCCAGTCCCATCCCCCTCCAACAGCAGGATCACCCAGACCAAGTCACACAGAACACATCCAGGCAGGTCATGATGTGGTTCTCACTCATTCCTGGTCATGCTGCAGTCTTTAAACACAGTTTCAGTAGGGGATGACAGATATGGTGGTGAAACAAGTGCAAAGGGCTGACTGATTTTATTTAGTTGGATTCTGTTTCGTTTCATAATTTCAACCTGTCTCATCCTCTTCATTTTTCTGTCTGTATCACCTCCTATGTGATAAGTTTCCATCTTTCAAGCATGCCATCAGCAAACAAACGAGTTCCTAAACAACTAGCTAGAGCCCTGCCTGCCTTGAGTGAGTCCATCAGTCTGTCTGCGGCTGAGTTCAGTGTCGCTGTAAATTAAAACATGACACTGGAGATCAGAAGTCTCTCACTTGTAAAAGTGGAAAGAGCTTTATCCTTCCCTAGGGTCTGTTGAGGACAGAAAGTGTGTGCTGCTCCCGAATCCACACCTGGCTGTCACTGTCTTCTGTCCTCGTCCTGGGCTGAGAGTGGGGAAAAAAGCTTTTATGCATCCCCAGTTGGTCTGTGGAATGTGGAGCCTCAGAAATGAGCTCTGGGATATCTCAACAGCCAAGTGAAAGCAAACGGACGCGTTCGAGTTTTATAGTTGTTTAGACGTGGCAGCACTTGAGGACATGGAGAAACGCATCTCAAAGTGCTTGATGCTTCTCATATTTCTAAGTGGTCATCTTCATAGGCTCAGCCCTTTTCTCCATCAGCAAACAAGGAAGATAACAGGGTCTGGGCACTTGGGTTATAAAGCAAGAGAAGCTTGAAAATAATTCACAAGCTGTATTCTCTTGCCCTGATGCTTAAAAACGTGGAAGGCAAAGAGATTTTGCTGCAAACACTCAGTCATCTGGAGACTGGATGATTGTCATGAAGCTGCAACTGCAATATTTTGACCTCCCCTGCTTCCTTGCACCAAAGAGATGTGGTATGAATGACAGCCAGGACTGTGTCTGTTTCAACAAGATATGAAAGTGTCTCTGCCCCATCTGTGAGGACGAGATCAGGCAGGATTCTCAAGGGGCACTTCCAAGGTGTCTGGCGCTGTGCTTATATGCCGTGCCGTGCCGTAAGAGGAGATGACCCAACTGGTCTGCTTTTGAGCACCATTCAGAGGTACTAGAGACCTAATGCTCTCACTTGTGCACCCTTGAATCTCCTCTTGCAAAGGCAGCTGCTGAAGTGTAACACCCCTACCTTGCTCTGTGGGTCTGTCTTGTTCCTTTTGGTTTCTCCAAAGCTGGTGATGGCCACCACATTTGCTGCAGTAGGAATGGCTGCATTAGGAGTGTGACCAGTAAGTCAAGGGAGGTTCTCTGCCCTGGTTGGGCTGCATCTGGAATTACTGCACGCAGTTCTGGGCTTCCCAGTTCAAGGTGGACAGGGAGCTACTGTAGAGTCAAGTGCAGAGCCACAAGGGTGATCAGCAAGCTCAAGCATCATCCTTATGAGGAGAGGCTGAGAGAGCTGGGTCTGTTTAGCCTAGAGAGGAGGAAACTGAGGGGAGATCTCATCGATGCTTATATGTATCTAAAGGGCAGGTGTCAGGATGATGGGACCGGGCTCCTCTCACTGGTGCCCAGCAGCAGGACAAGGGGCGATGGGCATAAATTGGGACACAGGAGATTCAATTTGAATGAAAGGGAAAACTTTTCCACAGTCAGGGTAACAGAGCACTGAACAGGCTGCCCAGGGAGAACGTGGAGTCTCCATCTCTGGAGATGTTCAAAACTCGCCTGGATGTGTTCCTGCGTGATCTGCTCAGGCCAAGGGGTTTGGACTGTAGATGATCTTCAGAGGTCCCTTCCAACCCCTGACATTCTGTGACTCTTCAATTCTGTGATTCTATGAATGGAAATTCTTTGTTGAGTCTCTTGATTTAACTTCTTAGGCAAGCAATGTTTCATTCACTATGAAACACCCATAGAAATCAGAGACACTAAGGAAAAAAGAGTGAGGTGTTTTCTTTGTGCTGGGCTCTGGAAATTGTGGGGGGATTAGTCCCTGTGTAAATACAACACGCTTGCTGTACTGCAAGTCAGAACAAACACATTTATTGGTGTTTGACCTACTTGTCTATGAATGGGCCTCTGAATTGGAAATTAATTTGTTCTTGTAAGTAACTTTGTGCCAGGTCATTTAAAGGCTTACGGATGGTGGCAGCAAGACGTTTCTCACGCCTGCTTGCAAAAGGTAATTACAGCAGTCCCTCATACAGTTTACAGTGATATTTATGAAAATTACCTTTGTGGAATTGCTCTTGCTGCTTGGTTGTAAAGAATGTTTAAAGAGTTTAAAGTACCGTGTGAGAGGCTTTACGTAATTACTTCGCAGTGGTCCAAATGAGATATAACTAATGAATTTAGAATAGCCTAGCAGCTCAGGCTGCGGAGCCGTGTTCATTCCTCTCCCTAGTCAGTGGCAGGAGAGTCTTGTTTGCTGTATTGTCAGCGTTATGTTGAAAGGAAGTGTTGTCCCAGAAAATGTCAGGTTCTGTGATGGGTGTAGTGACATCGTCTGCGGTGAGGTGATCAGCTGGAAATGTAAAATCTCTAGGGATGTAGAAAACTTGTCAGACTGTAAAAGAGACTTGCCCTCTGGGTTTGGTAATGCTGTGATCTTCTGGAGAACCTACCTGTGAAGCGGACCCTGGATCTGCCACACCCAGTAGCCTATTACTGCATGACAGCAGCATGGTTTTAAAAAAATAAAACTTGGAGAGGAAAATGCTGGAGCTGCAGAGTACTTACCTGTTCTGTAATTAGGTCTTGTGGAAACAATATCCCTCCCATTAAGGAACTTCCTCACAGTGAGGGTGACAGAGCGCTGGAATGGGCTGCACAGTAGGGTTGTGGAGTCTCCTTCTCTGGAGACGTTTAAAACCTGCCTGGATATGTGCCTGTGTGACTTGGTGATCCTGCTGTGGCAGGGGGACTGGACTAGATGATCTTTTGAGGTCCCTTCCAATCCCTAATGTCCTGTGATTCTGTGGTTTGAATTGGATGGCATTTTATATCCTGATGGAGAAGAGCTTACGGCCTTCGGCAGTGCCCTTGAGACTCTCTTCTGCCTTATATTTACTGTCAGAACTGTGAGTATTTGTTACCCACAGAAAAACATCTGTGAATCCTGTCAGACAGGAGCCTGGACATCTCCAAGGGCAGGGAGAGCAAAGTCCTTGGGTCTGACTTCACCCAGACATGCAGGCAGCTTCAGGGAATTTGGGCAGCAGGTGATGGGCACAGATGCCATTAGAGATCAGCTCTTCCATGAGGGCTGTGATGGAGTGAAGAAGCTGGGGTGGAGCTGGATTTCCTAGGCAGCTCATTTCGTATGGGTGTTCTAGCAGGCAGGAGCATGAAGGGGACTGTGAGCAAAGAACAGGTGGTAGCGATACACTGCTGCCTTCCACACATCATCATCTCTGCAGAGGTGTGAAGACAGAGAAGCATGACTCTTGCCTGTTTCCTTCAGCTGCACTTACGTGGGTTTACCCGCTGACCTTGGGAGTCTTTTATTCCCTGTCCTCCCTCCTGTCCTTTCTTGTTACCTCTCACTCTCTCTTTCATGCTAGCTAGAGATTTATGAGGATGCTGGGGAGTTGTTCCACCTCTGCTGGATGTGAGAAGATAAGAAGCTACTCAGACAGCAGCCCATTTTCCCCACTGTCACCGTTTCTCCTGCAGTACTTTCGCTGATCAATACTGAAAGCTCCAGCAGCAGAAAAAAAAAATATTTATTCTTAAAACACAAAAGTTGTGTCCCAGAGAGGCTGTTCATTAGGAGCAAGTGTACACTTTAAAACTACTTCAGCAGTTTCCTAATGCTGTCTCTGACAGCTGAATCCCAGGTTCACAGCGCTGGAGAATAAAACATGTGGTAATGGACTGCTGCTGCTATTCATCTCCAGGTACGAGAGACTCGCCGTATCTCCTCTTGTGCCTGGTTGAACAATTCAGCTCTGCGCGAGGAGAGGAATGTGTTACCCTGTTGCTGCCTTCACCTGGTCTTTTTCACTTCCTTCAGTGAGTTGTTTTCTGGAGCCTTTCGCTGTCTGCCAGCAGATTTCTGGTTTATTAAAATCCCATTTTGTAGCTTGCTTTTTTTGATCTTGCCCTCTGCCAGAATGAAGCAGCAAAAGCTTTACGCGATCAGGACCAGTACTCATTCCTTTCTGCTCTTTAGATGTGGGGAGCCCTTTCTAATTAGAAAAAGGAGGAAACAAGAAGTTTCCTCACCATTATATGTGCTTTCTTCTCTTAAAATCTGACAATGGCCAAGAAATCCTTGGCAAAGATGTTCTAGCTGAAACTCGCTCTGCATCGGACGTGCTGTGAATAAATACTCCATTCTCTTGCTAGCCATGTGGAGTGCTTTTGACTTGGGGATTTGGGAACCGGGGAGTGTGAGTGTTTATGGGGTTTTTTTCCCTTTAGAAAACAACAATCTCATGTTGCACAGGACATCCTGCCATTGTAGCTTGAGGTTGTTGAGTACAGACTTACTGGAACATGTGGACGGTGTCCACATGTGGTGCAAGTGTGTGTCTGGGGGTTTGTGCCTTGGGCCCTTCTCTTGCTGCTTAAAGTAAATGTTTTGTCAAAACTAGTGAGGGCTGGAAATGCTGTCACTCGGCACCGTTAGGAGCAAGGGGGGCATTGCTTCTGCACAACGTTACTGGGATTTAACATCAAACCTCTTGAGTTCAGAAATGTTGGTTCATTTGCATTTAAGACATTTTTCTAGCAGAGCAAAGTGGTTCCTGGTTCAGAGGAGTCATTTGAGCTTGAGGAACCAAAATTGTCGAAACGGAACGAAACTGGGGGTTTTTAACTTCTTTTATCCCCAGATGGTGAATAAAGTCTCTGCTGGTAGAAATTACCATTTAACGATGCATTCTCTGGTGAACGTTTCTGGGGTCACAGCAGTCCTGGATACTCAGTAAACGTCCCCCCACCACTGCTTCTGATCCATGGAGAAGAGTGTTCTTTCCCGTTCCTCAGATGGGATCTGGCCAGATTATTTTGTTCACAGACCAGAAAAGAGGGTCTTGAAATGCAAACCCTTCCTCATTTCTGGAAAATACGGGTGTACTGTGCTTTTGGTGGCCTCCTGAGTGCTTGGCCTCACAGAGCCCCACATCATCTGGGAGACTGATACTTCATGGAAAACGTCGGGGTTTTTCTTGTCACTCTTCTGACTGACTGGTTTTTAATTACCAGATCATAGAAGAGCTTCCATTTAGCCAACCAGATTCAAAACTTCTCAGAGAGTTGTTGGACTGATGAAGAAGAACATGCGACAGTTCACCCATAATGAGATTTCTTTTGTGAAGACAAAACTTTTGTGGGGCAGACACTTGCAGTCTTGAAGGGTGGGTGTCAGGAGGATTGAGCCGGGCTCTTCTTAATGTCATCTAGTGGTAGGACGAGGGGCAATGGGTGTGAGCTGGAACAGAGGAGGTTCCACATCAATATGAGACGGAACGTCTTCCCAGTGAGGGTGACAGAGCACTGGAACAGGCTGACCAGGGGGGTTGTGGAGTCTCCTTCACGGGAGATGTTCCAGACCCACCTGGATGTGTTCCTGTGTGAGTTGGTCTGGGTGATCCTGCTGCGTCAGGGGGATTGGACTGGATGATCTTTCGAGGTCCCTTCCAGTCCCTGATGATTCTATGATTCTTTCAGAGGCAGCTTCTGAGTGAAGACACTGATGTGTTGATCTAGTGACAGCAGGTGAAATGATAAGGGAGAACACGTCGGAGCACATGAAGAAGCTCTGTCATGCACCACCTTTTGGGCTCTGATGCCCATCTTCCCCCAGGCAGCATCTGCTCTTTTTTGAGGACAGAAAACAACTCCCACCGATGCCGTGCTGCTCAGCCCAGCGCAGGCTGGGAGTTCTGAAGCGATGTGCAATTTGGTGTTTCACTACATTAAGCACTTGACAAGTCACATTCACAGTTGTCATTGATCTCACACGTGTCGAAGAACTGTGGGACTCTGTTAATCTGCCTGTATTAACTGTAAGTCCCCTCTTACACTTTCGGAGTGAGAGAGGGATCAAAATCGTTCCCACAGTCAGGGAAAACAGACGAGTTAGTCTGCTTGGTTTGAAGCATAATTGAGATCTGAGTGTCAGTGCTGTGCCACTTGCTTTCAAATCACTGTGAAATGCTCGAGCCGTGTTGGCCTTCAGGTGAGCAAGGACAGCAGTCAGTGTTATCTTGGGTCCTCAGGTTTCCCAGCTACTCCTAGAAAGCCCATTTGTTAAGGCAGCGTGTTAATGTTTTGCTTAAAATCGGTGAAGCCAGGCAACCAGAGTGACCAGTGACTTTTTGATGGACTGATGTCTGTCAGATACCTTCCGATTCCGATGCAGGAGCCTTCACTGAACTGGAAGGGGCTGCTTTGTGGGTTTGCCATGGTCTGCATTTCTTCTGCCTCCTTCTAGGTAACAACCCCAGGTACCAGTATAGGCTGGGGACTGACCTGTTGGAGTGTAGTGTAGGGGAAAGGGACTTGGGGGTCCTGGTGGACAACAAGATGACTATGAGCCAGCAATGTGCTCTTGTGGCCAAGAGGGCCAACAGCATCCTGGGGTGGATTAGAAGAGGGGTGGTTAGCAGATCGAGAGGTTCTTCTCCCCCTCTACTCTGCCCTGGTGAGACCACACCTGGAGTATTGTGTCCAGTTCTGGGCTCCTCAGTACAAGAGGGATGTGGAGCTGCTGGAGAGAGTTCAGCGTAGGGCAACAAAGATGATAAGAGAGGTGGAACACCTCCCTTATGAGGAGAGGCTGAGGGAGCTGGGTCTCTTGAGCTTGGAAAAGAGGAGACTGAGGGGTGACCTCATTAATGTCTACAAATATTTGAGGGGTGGGTGTCAGGAGGATGGCACTGGGCTGTTCTTGGTGTCATGTAGTGATAGGACAAGGGGCAATGGGTGTAAGCTGGAACGTAGGAGGTTCCACATCAACCTGAGAAGGAACTTCTTCATGGTGAGGGTGACGGAGCACTGGAACAGGCTGCCCAGGGGGTTTGTGGAGTCTCCTTCTCTGGAGATGTTCAAGACCCTCCTGGATGTGTTCCTGTGTGACTTGGTCTCTGTGATCCTGCTGTGTCAGGGGTATTGGACTAGATGATCTTTGGAGGTCCCTTCCGATCCCTAATGCTTCTGTGATTCTAATACACTGGGAAGCTTGTGGTGGCTCACAGCCGTGAATCGGTCAGGCTCTGAAAACCCTCTTCGCTCACGGAGGCAGATGCTCCCTGACTGTGTTCTGCTCTGTCCGCAGGTACACACTGGCAGCGCAGGACCTAGTGATGCGGGCCAGGGGCGTGCTGAAGGACCGAGGCTGGCGGATATCCAACGACAGGCTGGGCTCTGGAGACGACATCTCTGTCTACGTCATCCCTTTAATGCACGGGAACAAACAGTCGTGAAAGTGGCACCCGGAGCGGTTGTAGAATGGGATCTTTTGGGAAGGGGCCTGTGAGAGACAGTGGCTTTGGTGGTCTGACCAGGATGTTTCCAACTGATGTCATCTATTCGAAACTAATGCTGGAGGGGTGTTTTTCTGCCCAAAAGGTAGGGCTCTGCACATACACTGTATATGATTAAAGATAACCCTTAAGATTATAATTTCCTTATAGAAATGGGTTTGGTGCTTATCAGGAACGGGGTTTAAATGCTGCTAGCATCTTGTGGATTCTGTCAGCCCTCCAGGTAGGGAACTACTTTTTTTTTTCCCCCTCAGTTTACCGTGTAGCTTGGAAGAGCCATTTCAGTTGCAAAAGTAGAAGTGAGTACTGGAAGCCAAGAAGGCTCCTGCAATCTCCCACCAGATATTCAGGTGACTTGGGTCACATCTTGTTTAAAAATACCTGTGTACACTTAGGCGAGACTCGAGAGCTTTCCTTCTTTCAAACAGTTGCATTCCTGACTTACCTGTGGACAGCCTCAAACTGGTGTAATACTTTGAGCCCCCGTTGTCCTCTGCTGTCTCTTCTTCAGCAGACTGTGTTCCTGTGTTTTAGTAGGGAAACTGAAATTGTTTTCAGCGTGACTGTGCCTGTTTACCACAGCTGAAACAGCCACCTGCAGGATTGTCCAGGAGAAGGAGGTCACGGTCCTGCACGGCACGATCTGTTCGGGTGCGAGGGGCTGTTCGTCGGGGTTCCCTGTGGTGTGTGTGCTGTGACTGTACAGAGCACGCAAGCTCCGCGTTCCGTGGTGTTTACCTGGAGGCCAGGGTTGCTTTGGGATCAGAGATTCTCATTCACCGAGTGCTTCTGCCTGCTTTGTCCTGTTGAAAGGATCCCTGGCCATAGAGCTTTTGCATTTCAGGAAGTTTATTTGGGCTCCAGAGGGTGTTTCCAGCTGGATTCCTACTGGCAGTGGTTGTATTGTTCTCATTATCCACTTGGATTCCCTATTTAAAAGTTGTTTCACTTCTTCTGCCTCTCTTAACATTCTTCGGTGTACCTTTGCCAGCCTGACCTTGTGGTTGGGAAGTGCTAGCCTATAACTGTGTCCTCTTGGTGTTGAGGACTCTGGTGAGGAATCAGAAGGTCACTGTAGTAGAGACAAGCCCTTGGCCAGCCTCTGCAGCTCTTTCCTTAGTAGTAAAGAATCAGTTTAAATAAAGAAAATCTGCGTAAAGCATCATCAGAGTGAAAGCAGTAGCCCAAGAGGGGAAAAAAGTGACCAAATCAGCAGCTTACCCTGGCTGTTGTGCAAGCAGGCAGCTCTTAGTTCGTTGGCAGGAGCTGAACTGTCAGAAGGTTCTAGCACCCAGGCAGGTATGTTGGCTGGGGAGCCAAGTTCAGCTGAGCTTCTCCCCAAGACCACGTTGTTGTGGAGCTGCTCATCCGCTTCTCGAGTAGCCAAAGGACAGGGAGCTGACGTGATTGTGAGGCACTGACTAGGCAGCTCGCAGTGGAGAGGGAGGATCCTGTGCCCTTCACAGACTGTCTCCCCAACAGGCCTGGCCAAGAGCTTGCCCGTGTCGTGCTTTGCACCGCGCACCGTGCTGCAACGCCACACGGCGCACGCGCGGGGTGTTCGCCCCTATGTTTCTCTGACAGCGTCCTGAAGCACTTGGGGACAGTCCCGGTGGATTCAAAGCGCCCTTGCTCTACATCTCTAGGGCCTGCAGTAGTCCTGGGCTGGGAGCAGGCAGTGCAGAACATGGAAGGGCTCGGACACGCAGCGAGCCGCGTGGCTTTAGCCTGAAAGCTGCTCTGCGCGTTCCCTAGTGCCTGCACGGAACGCAGACGTTTGGTACTCTGGAGCTTCAGCAGGACTCTGTGGCGCAGCGCGGGGCGTGTTGTCACGCTTTACCTAGCTTTTATGACTTATTTCCCCTCTTTTTCTGCGTGCAGCTGGGTGAAAAGAGAGGCTTGGAGCCTAGAACATTTTTTCACGCGGCCCCTCATTTGTTTTGAAGGTTTAAGCAAGAGATCTCTTGCAAATTTTTGGCCTAATAAACTTGCAAACGTGCTTCTCACGCTCTGCGTAACTCCTGTTGTCTCTTTGGAAGTGCAGTGGCGAGATCCTCTAGCAATTCAGATTCTCTTTCACAGGGAAACTGATGCTGGCAACTCCCACAAAATCATCCGGACAGAAGCTGGAGCCTGTTGGTGCCACCTACGAGCCCCCGAGTGAAACATCTCGGGGCCGGTGCACATCATTGGGTTTTACTATTCGGTAACCACGAGGTGTTGAGAAACACACCAGTCATTACAAAAACACCGAGTCCAGCGCGGTGGAAATCATTCTCCAGTGTAGAACTTAACAACGTGTAAAAGGGAAACCTCAGGGCAATGGAAACGGCACCTTCTCCTTTGGGGGTGTTGTTAGGGTGCCCCTGGGCACCAGGGCCAGCAGAGTGTGTGGCTTGGAGAGAGCCAACTGGCCGAGCTCAGCCATCTGCTCTGGTGTCCCATCCCAGGGCTGTCTGCTCAGCACTGCACTTCAGAGCAAAGTCTCACAGGCGCTGGCATGACTTCATGGGTTGGCCTCGGTGTGTGTTGCTCCCGTGAGGCGCTGCCATCAGCCAGTGCTTCTGTGCAGCGCCTGGGCACGGGCTGAGCCGTGCTTTTATCTGACGTGCTCTGCACAGCGGCTCGCGACGTTTCTGTGCCAGGCAGGACTTACGGGCTGTGTGGAGCTGTTCCTCCCCGGCGGTTTTGTCATGTAAATAGTTTTTCTCCACGTGTCTTAGACGAAGACGCAGTGATGTGGCTGCCTTAGAGAGAGTGACCAAACGACGCTGTAACCGTGCTGCTGTGTCTCTGCCCGTGACGTACTTGAAGGAGACTGCCCTTGTCCACCTCCGCTCTCCTTGTTTCTTTCTCGCTCTCTTGTTTTTCACGTCAACCATTGCTGGTGGTGTTCTTCCATGGGTGTCTGCTTTTGGTTTGGGGTTTTGTCTTAATGGCTGCCACCTTTTTCTTTCCTTCACTGGACACGTCGTCTTGTCCTGAGACCTGTACAACTGCCTAGGTTTTGTATGTCCTGAGGAGTGAAAGGACCTGCTGGAGGAAGATGCTTTGGACCAACGTACTTCTGCTTTGTGACTGTGAAATGTTAATCTTTTTGTAACCCAAGAACAAAACCCACGTTTAGTAAAGGGATCTATTTTGTGTCTTTTGAAACTTTTCAGTGCAATGAACAAAAGGAGAGGCCGATGCTGGAGAAGTGTACGCGCAAAGTTTTAAAATAAAATTTTAACTGATATAGTTTATAGAGCCATCTGGAGCCGTTGTTGTTCTGCCCTTGGCCCAGGAAGCGCCTGCGCCTCGCCGCGCGTAGTCCTGATTGTGCAGCCCAGGGAGCGGCTGAGTCACCAGCAGAAGGTCTCACTTCCGGTTCGATGCAGTAAATCCCAGTAGAAGTGCGGTAGCTCATGGGTTGATCTGGAAGAGTCCAGCTGTAGGTTACGTGTGAGGGCCGTGTGCTGCCATCAGACCTTGATTCATTGCTCAGCCTGCCAGGTGCCATGCTGCAGCGCAGTGAGGAGCTGCGCAAAGTGGGCGTCATCGACCAGCTGTCTGTGGCATGAGGCGCTGGGTGTGGTTTTTGAAATAACAACACAGTTGGAGTAAGTTTTCCCTCATCCCCAGTTCCTTAGGAATCGCTGGTCCAAATTCTGCTCTAAGTTTATACTGGAGTAAAACCAAGGGTGAACTCATAGATTCCACTGAAACAGGCTGTCATGGTGATTTAGTAACCAGAGATGGTTTTGAAGGTTCTGAAGATGCAGGAACACCTACCTCTTTGTGTTGGAGCAGCAGAGCCGCAGACGATGCCCGTCTGGGTTGCCAGTGAGAGAACGAGATCTGAGCGTGTGTCTACATCTCTGAAACGTGGCATCGTGGAACAAGTGGTTCTGCTGCTGCTCCTTCTCCTCACATTTAGCAGCAGAGCAGTGAAAACGTTGGTTCCTGTGCTGTTACCCTGGTTTTTCAAGTGCTGCTGATGCCCGTTGTGCCTGTGGAGCGTAGGAGCCAAGCCATTTGTTACTCTCACGCTGACTCTTCTCACTCTCCTCTCCAGCCCTACAGCTGATTTCTGCCCCCTGACCGCTGTCTCAAGTCTGAAATTGCCGTGCAAATAAACCTTCAGCACAGCTTTGCCCGACTCTGGAGTCGGCTGAATCGCGAAGCGTTGGCAGCGTGCGGCGACAGGGAGCTGCTGCACGTCCAAGCGAACCTAACGGCATGATCTTTTGAGGTCCCTGCTGCTCCCGCGTCGTCCTGCTGCTCCCGCGTCTCCGCAGCTGCGAACGCCGCTCGCTCGCGGGTCAAGTAAGGCTCGTTAGCTTCAGTTTCTGGGTAATAGATCACAGCTCTGCAGATGTGGGCATCGGCTCCTGCGGGTCCTGCAGGCAGCAAATCGGTGCGTAGCCAAGTAACACGTTCGGCCTGTTCTGCGGGATCCGCTCGGCTAACTAGAGCGGCGCGAGGGGACGAGCTGGGTAATTTACTGTATTTGGTGCAGGTTCTGCGAAAGCGGGGACTGAAGTTTCGTCTCCGAAATGTATCCTCGCAGAGCAATGTACCTTCACGCAGAGTTTACTACTTCAAGCTATTACGCTGCAGCTTTTATTGATTCCAGAGTTTCTCTTGCGCTTTCCAGGAAGGCTTATATAAACCAGAGTTACTGAACATCCTGTTCTTGTTAGAACGAAGGACAAAGGCTTTTTTTAAAATAAAAAAATCCTCCACTTTACAATAAAAAGGCTGCAGTAACATTTTAGGGACGTGAAAAGATTTTGGGAAAAGCTGTGCTCTGAGGACAAGGTTGGTGAAGTGTGGTCAAGGCAGGCAAAGTGTGTTTACAGGTAGATAAAGAGGATGATGAAGGAGGTGGAGCACCTCCCTTATGAGGAGAGGCTGAGGGAGCTGTGTCTCTTTAGCTTGGAGGAGACTGAGGGGTGACCTCATTAATGTCTATATGTGAAGGGTGGGTGTCAGGAGGATGGAGCCAGGCTCTGCTCAGTGTCATCTGGTGATAGGACATGGGGCAATGGGTGTGAGCTGGAGCATAGGAGGTTCCACATCAATATGAGAAGGAACTTCTTCCCAGTGAGGGTGACAGAGCACTGGAAGGGGCTGCCCAGGGGGGTTGTGTAGTCTCCTTCACTGGAGATGTTTAAGACCCGCCTGGATGTGTTCCTGTGTGACTTGGTCTGGGTGATCCTGCTGTGTCAGGGGGACTGGACTAGATGATCCTTTGAGGTTCCTTCCAATCCCTAATGATTCTATGAATCTGTGTGATTTGAGGACTCAGGAATTTAAGAACAATTGATCGTAAACGTGAAGCTGCAGGAGTAGCCTACAGCCTGCAGACACAACGTGCTACGCAGAGAGGGAGGCAACTGCGACAGAAAAATAGTTAGGTCTTTACTGTGGCCAATTTCAGACTGATTAGTTAGAAACTTAGATGAGAGGTCTGAACCTTCGTGAGGCCACCTGAGATCAGAACTGAGTTAATACATCACAGCTAAAGAATGGACTTGCTCGGCTCTGAAGAGTCGAAACGCCCCTGCGTCTGTATTCCCACATGTTTATTCCTTTAAGCTGAAGAACCCAATCTCCTAGGATGCTCCTCTGCAGAGAGGCACTAGGACCACCTGTAGTGGTTTGCTGTTGGCCCTGGGCTTCACCGTCATCCCCTGGGCTTACCAGTCTCTTGGTTGGTTTTCCTCGTCTGTGGTAAATGAAGGCCTTTCCCCACAGGCTTTACCCCAACAGAGCATCTCTGGCTCGCCGGCGCTGTGGATGGTGTTTTCATTTGTCGCCCTCCGCACTGAGCTCCTCTCTCTACAACTTGTTGGAGCAGGCAGCTGCAGTTTCAGCCCTGTCACTGTGTCCTCAGCCACCCACCTCTGCCCACCACCAGCAGTACAGGAAACACTAGTAGCCAAAGGGAAGCCTCCTAGAAAGTGAAATGATTTCTTCATTAACCGTTGCTCATGACCTCAGAATGCAAATTGACGTGTGCGTCGTGTGTTCATTCTCCTGTTGGAAGGGGGAAGCTTTCACAGTTATCAAGTGAGTGCAGATGGGTCGACTTCGCGAGCCACTGTTACCCTAGTCCTGTGGCCTAGGTATTCCCCAGGAAAGCCGCAAACGGAGGGCCGGCTGGAAGATCCAAAGGTGGCCACACAAGGTCAGATGCAGCATTTAGCTTCTCACGTGACAGTTGTTGCTTGTTTCCGTGTTGCCACCATATTCTGGGAACTAAGCAAAACAAACCTAAAATGCTGCTATTTTTGCTTTAGGAGGGTGGGACTGGATGTGAGGAGGAAGCTCTTCACCGTGAAAGTGGTGAGAGCCTGGAATGGGTTGTCCAGGGAGGTGGTTGAGGCCCCATCCTTGGAAGTGTTTAAGGCCAGGCTGGCTGGGGCTCTGGCCAGCCTGGTCTAGGGAGGGGTGTCCCTGCCCATGGCTGGGGGGTTGGAACTGGATGATCCTGTGGTCCCTTCTAACCCTGACTGACTGTGTGACTTGGTCTGGGTGATCCTGCTGTGGCAGGGGGATTGGACTAGATGATCTTTTGAGGTCCCTTCCGATCCCTAATGATTCTATGATTCTGTGACTATGGAAATTCTGCAAGACATCCGTGAGTAAAGGGGTGAGAGAAGATAGTGTTTCCCTACGAGAGCAACTGTTGAAGACAAACGACTAGGCAGTCACCCCATCAAGCAGCACAAATTGTTCCTGAACAGAGAGCGTTTCTCTCTGCCCAGTCTAACATTGCTGAAGCTCAGGGATGTGAAAACAACTGACCCACCTGCAGTCACTTTGGTGTCTTCAGCAGTGTCTCCTGGCTTTGCCCGTCCAGCTCTCCTAAGTGTGTGTAGGTTGAATTTGTAACCCTGCAGCCTGCTGCAGCTGGAGCGCCTCAGCGGATGTGGGCTGGGGCAGCTGTTTCACGGTACAGTGCAGGCTCACAGCGTGTACTGGGATGGGGAAGGGGAGACAAGAGGAGCCAAATCCAGTTGCAGCGCTCCGGGATCTAGAAGCAGACAAACCAATTACTCAGCTAGGGAGCTGCCAAAGAATGTGCAGAGAGCGGGGAGCTGCTGCCTGCTCGAGCACTTTAGACCTTGATTGGGAACGCTCCTCCCAGCCCCACATCACCCCTGTTTACTTCCATTCCCGGGTCGGTAACGCAGCTAATTGCACCAAATGTCTTGTTTCTTACCGTCCTCCAACCTCCCCTAGAGCTTTGTGAGCCAAATGTCAACCGCATCTCATCTAGCCGAGATCAAGGTGCTCCGCAAACAGGCTTCTAGCGCAGACTGTGTGCTGCGTGTCGTGGGGGCTGCGTCCGCATCGCTTCCAATTAAAAAACCAGATTTACTTTGCTGCTCTTTGCTCTCTTTGCTCCTCGCAGCGCTCGGTTTCCCACCAGCACTCCTGGTCTGGGAATTTTACGTCTGGGAATTCAGAACCCGCTAGAAGGGCTGGAACATCATTCTTACCCCTTCTCTGCTCGAGCACCGGCGTAGCAGCGGTTTAAATGAGCCAAACAAAAATCAAAACACACCCTGCAAACTAATGTCCAGACACACAAATATTTTATGAATGGGAAAAATATTAAACACAGCGCTCAGACAGTAAATCTTCCTGTGGTTACATTTTTCTGAGAATGGGGTTTGGGGAAGGTTTGTTTGGTGCCAAAAAGAAAAAAGAAGATTTATGAGTATATAAAATTTGCCGGTAGCACTTCTCTGCTCCTGCAGGATCTCCTGGTGCTGCCTTCGCTAGGAGAGCAGGTAGCGGGGGGGTTGCAGAGACCAGGGGGTGGGGAAGCAGCGCCCAGCCAGTCTCCAGTCCTGAAGGTAGTGAGAAACAAGTGCCTTTGAATCTGGAACGTAGCACTTGATGGCCACATGTGTTTGTATATGGAGGTGTATAGGGGAGGCTGGGCACTGACCTGTTAGAGAGCGGCGGAGGAGGAGGGGACCTGGGGGTCCTGGTGGTCAGCAATGTGCTCTTGTGGCCAAGAGGGCCAACAGCATCCTGGGGTGGATCAGAAGGAGGGTGGTTAGCAGATCAAGAGAGGTTCTTCTCCCCCTCTACTCTGCCCTGGTGAGACCACATCTGGAGTGTTGTGTCCAGTTCTGGGCCCCTCAGTTCAAGGAGGACATAGAGCTGCTGGAAGGTTGAAGATGATGAGGGAAGTGGAACATCTCCCTGATGAGGAGAGGCTGAGGGAGCTGGGTCTCTTTAGCTTGGAGGAGACGGAGGGGTGACCTCATTAATGTCTACAGATATGTGAGGGGTGGGTGTCAGGAGGATGGATGATGCTCAATGTCATCTGGTGACAGGACAAGGGGTAACGGATGCAAGCTGGAACAGAGGAGGTTCCTTATAAATATTAGAAGGAACTTCTTCACAGGGTGACAGAGCACTGGAAGGGGCTGCCCAGGGAGGTTGTGGAGTCTCCTTCTCTAGAGACATTTAAGACCCACCTGGATGTGTTCCTGTGTGACTTGGTCTAGATGATCCTGCTGTGGCAGGGGGATTGGACTGGATGATCTTTCGAGGTCCCTTCCAACCCCTAATGACTCTGTGTTTCTCTGAAAAACATCAAGGAACTTTGAACAGCAGCTGAGTCGTTCGGGGACTTCATCTGTTTGTGCCTGTTGCTGGAGCAGAAGGCAAGCAGTGGTCTGTAAAGGCCCCTCCTTCACGTGTCATTCACCCAGAGTCCTGCTCCTGTTACAAACCCTCCACCTTTTCAGGAGCCTTAGAGGGAAAGAATTCAACAGGCACCCCTTTAGCAAAGTGCCTCATTCTCGATGGGAACACATCCAAGTTTTAAAAACCAGGAACCAGAATTCCTGAGCCAGGAATAACGTTGGGTTGGGTCATTCTTTGGAGGAGTCAACAGCAGCTTCTGCACTGAAGAGTTTTACCTGTCTGCAAGTCCTGGGAGTGAGCGAGCTGGCTTGGTCCTGTGATGCTGCCAGTGCCTGGCCAGCAGAAGGCATCTGAGCCTCCTGGTAGAGACAAGGATTCGTGTTGACCTGCAAGGTTAAACAGCAGCTAACCCTGGGTAGAAGGATACAGCCATCGAAGTAGAGCGTTAAATCCTTCAGAATATTATCCAGTCTCCTTTTTTTTTAATTCAAGCTGATATTTGCACACTGACCACAGCCAGGCTCAGGAGTGAGAGCACCAACCCTTGTAACCCCTCAGTAGAGCCACTGCTCCTCCATACATGGACTCACCTCTTCTCGCAGAGAGAACAGCGTGGCTGTGCTAGCAGTCACCGAACGGCTCCTGCCCTGGAGGTCACGGACTGCCTCAGCAATGGAGCTTGGAAACGAGGCTTGAGGTTTTGGGGTGTCCTCCTTGTTCTGCCAGGCACTCAGCAAAGTCAGTTGTTGTACAACAGCT
Source organism: Rhinopomastus cyanomelas (assembly GCA_013400115.1). Lineage (NCBI taxonomy): Eukaryota > Metazoa > Chordata > Aves > Bucerotiformes > Rhinopomastidae > Rhinopomastus > Rhinopomastus cyanomelas. Next base: position 20,344 of record VXBP01005910.1, on the reverse strand, counting down.
GAGGTGGATTTTGTTGCTTTTAACCAACCCTGTGTTGCTCCTAAAAACCCAGATGTGCTGAGATTGCTGAGACACCGGTAATAGTTTCTTTTTTAAAAGCATCCAGGGCTGTAACGTGCTGCCTGCAAGCCAGCCCCCCCAACAACTGCTCATACTCTCGCTTGCCCTCCCCCAGGAACAGAACACACTATGTGCAAGGAGCCACTTGCTCCCAGGAAGGTGATTCATTCCTGGAGGCACATTTGCAGGGAAAAAAGAGTAACGCTTGGAGGGTGCTGCTGTGGCTCTGTGTGACCTGCATCAGGGATGAAGGAGCAACCTCAGCGCTGCAGACCTATCCCAGGGTTGCGTTCACCAAGTGCAGGGAAGCAGTGGGGGAAGGACGCGCGCAGGGCACGAACTGCTCCGTTGCTTCACGTGAAAATAAACTCTAATAGCAATTAGGGGGAAGGAGTAGGGGATTAATAAGGCAGTAAAGATTTTTCCAAATTGGTCACAAACCATTGGTTTAAGCCCTTGAAAAGCTCAGCTGACGAGGATTCTCTCATCCCTTTGTCCCCCCTATCTCTTTCAATAATCATCCTTCGTCATGCAAATATAGATGGAAAGGGGAGAACAGTGAAAGGTTAAAATGGAAGCAGGCTATCTTTCATCGACATGGTAATTTCGCTGCTTGGCGCCGCGCCAGGCGCTCGCCGCAGCCACTAGCTGCCATTCCAACATGAGTGAAAGGATCTTTAATAAGAGTGTAAATAAAAGCCAGGCTGAGAAATGAGTTTTCCATCCCAGCAATCGCTGGCCTAACCTCTGCTGTAAATAGTCTCTCAGAGCAGCACAGATGGAGTACCAGCACCTGGGGATCAAGGCAATCTCTGCACAGTGCAATTTAAACAGCTGGGTACAATTGAAACACGAATTAGCAGGGAGAGAGGGAGGGATTCCATTTTGTGCACTAGGTAAAAAACAAATAATTCAGCCCTTTTCCCCCCACCCCCTTAAAATAAAAAAAGTAAGAAAAGCAGGGTGTGGAGGGAGAACTTTTGACATGATCTTGTGGGAGGTGCTCTTTGCTGCAGCTGTTAGATTAATTTAACCATGAGAATTTCCCACAAGGCGCTGTAAAAACAGAGCCCTAATTTATGATCGTTGATTTAACAGCTTGAAAGTGATTTATCTGACCTCAGTGACAATGGCGAGGCCACCAGAAGAATGGTCGGTCACTCTGGGCATTGTGTGCCCGTGATTGGCCTTATTCATTTCGAGCAGAAGGTCTGTTTCAGTGTCGTACTGAGACAGTCGAAGGCAGTTGGCAACTGAACCATTTGAAATACTTCTCTTTTTTTAAGCATTACTAATGCTGCTAAGTACCAAGAATTTATTCCATGTGGAAAAGATCCTCATTAGTTAAGAGATGGTGGCGAGGCATCACTCGGCGCTGCGCACAAACAGACGCCCGGTCTGGTCTTGGATTTGCAAGTTGTTTTCTCTCAAGCAATTTTTTTCCCCTTGTTCTGTTGTTGGGAGGCTACAGCCCTCTGTGAAATGGAATTGTTCAGCATTACAGCGAATGAAAACCAGCTCTGGGAGAGATAAGAGAGGCTGGCACGGGGGATTGCTGGCTCTCGCTCTTGTTAAGGGTAGATTTCAGAAACACCGAAATGCTTCACGTATTTTACTATTTTTATCATTCAGCCCTCTTCATGGAAGTTGCGGAGCGTGTCTATTGACAAGTGAGTGGATGGGGGCTGATTTCAGAGGACCACGCTTTTAGCTACAATGAGCGTAGCATCCACTCCTGAAATCAGTCACAACTGAGTGATGACATTTCTGTGCACAAATAAGAGGAGCGAGGATGAAAGGCAGAGGGAAAGGTGAGTGCTCTCTCTCTCTCTCTCCAGAAGGAACAACTGCTTTTAAGAGGAGTGTGAAATGAAATACAGATGCTTTCAAAGTTTGCCTGCAACAGAAGGTCTGAATGCAGAATAAAGAGCCGCTTGCGTTCCCAGAGCTAACAGGGAAATGGACTGGAAACAGATGAGCACCGATGTATCTTGCCACCTGGGCTAGCGTGGTCAGGTTCAAAGGCACTGATGTGGATGGTTCCACTGTGTGTTCACTGCTGGGTTCTGTCCAGCTCTAAAGCCCATCTAGAAGGCTCCCAGTGACTGGCTTTGCACTTCTCAAGGTGGGAGATGGCAGTGCTGCAGGCTACGATTTCACCCACGGGGGATGAGCGCTTGCAGTGACTTGGCTACCCCGATGAAATGCCATCTGAGCCAAAACAAAGGCAGTCCCTTTAGGCTCCAAACAACAGGGGGGGAGAGCAGGCAGAAGACAATATTCCAGTCCTCCAAAACACGAAACAGTAACAGTCATTTTTAAAAGAGGAGAGGCAGCACAACAAAGTGTGAAATGATAGAAGCAAGTCCCACCGAAGCGCACCCGTGTTGTCAGGAGACTGACAACTAAATGCACAAACCACTACCTAGCCCACTAGAAACACCTGGGGGCTCTCAGTGCTAACTGGAACAAGCCCCAGACCCCTCACAAACAAACCAAAGCAGGAGCCCACATTGTGGGCCTGAAGGACACAGAAAGCTAGATGTCAGCCTGCACGTCCTCTTGCCACCATGTCTTCTGCAGCAAAGTGCAGAGATGTTCAGAGGAGCTGCTCAGTTCTGTGCAGTTTCACCTTGTTCAGCTCTTCTGAGGACTGGCCCAGATGCCAACAAATCCTTTGCTCCTTCTGAGGTAACGGCCCATTCTGGATGGGTTCAGAGCTGAGTCTGGAAGACTGCAGACAAGCAGCCTCAGCAGCACAGAGCTCACAAACACCTCTGCAGGAACAACTGCTGCTTCCCAGACGGATCACCTCTGCCTTTTTAACTTGGATCCCTCGGTTCACCCCGACTTCGCGCTCGCTTCTGACACTACGGCATCCGTAGGTGTAAATGAGTCCTACAGCTTCGTTTAAAAGCCCGACTGCTTTTAATTTGTCATCACAGCAACAGCCGCCGCGAAGGCGCTCGTTCGGGGGCTCTACTCCACATTGTAACCTGCAGTGGTGTTTTGCCCAGAGGTCTGTTGTCTATTATTCCTAAGGAGGGTTTAATGGGCATCTCAGGGTCCAAACCACGCGACCTGTTTACTGCCGAAGCACCAGTAGCGCAGGAACAGAATGTACAGCATCACACGGGCTAGATTTTTCTTTAAAGCTTCACTTACTAAGTTAACAAAAACCCTCCTGCTCTCTGGCAGGAGCCAGAAAGACCATTTGGGATGAACAAGCTTTGAAAAAAAGATCTCTAACAACTGGTGAGCCCGACGCCGTGGTTCGTGCATTTATCTGTCAATCTCCTGCAACACGGGTGCGTTTCGGTGGGACTTTCTTCTGCTGTCATTTCACACTTTATTTTATTGCCTTGTGTTGCCTCCCCACTTTCAAAAATCACTGTTAGTGTTTTACATCCTCCCCCTCCTGTCCTTTAAACTTCTTTGAACTTCTAAGAGCCATTTGCACAGAAAGGCGTCTTTAAGGTCTGCAGGAGCGATCTGCAGACAAGTCTGCTGGAGTGGCAAAGTGTGGTCACCATCAGAACAAGGAAAGACCACCCCCTTCCTCTAATGCTGCCTGTCCTAGCTCGGGATCAACCCACAGCCCTCCCACTCCTGCTTCTGGTGTGCCTCCCCACAACAACAAAGACCAGAAGCAGACTTCCCTTGGAAAAACACTAGGAGGAAATCATCGACTGCGAGGCTGCAAATAGAGCAGCTCTAAATATTTACCCACCAAACACAACAACAAGTGGAGCTGAAAGTCTCCTGAAATCTCAGGGCACTGCTCGGGGGACTGCGGGGCTCAGACTGTGAGGCTGGACCAGAAGCAGCACCCTTCCGCCGGAGAAGTGGACAGTTTAATACAGCAGAGCTTTGCCAGTGCCTATCCATGACCCTCTAGTGAAAATCTTACAGCAAAGCATCCTGTCCACAGACACCCCTGAAATTCTTGTGAGAGTTAAAGAACTGAGATGAAAACGCAGCGTTTTAAACACGGGAACTACAGAAGAGTGAAACCAGGATCTGCCAGGGAACAGAAGACTAGTAAATGTCCCTATATCATTGTTACAGCGACAACATTTCTGTAACCCAGGTGAAAACCCTCCGAATCTGCTGACAGACAACTGGGAGAGAAAGCACAGAAGAGCTAAAGAAGGTACCGGCTGCTCAAAAGCACAACCACAAAGGCTTCGTTTACGCTAGTCCTCTCCATCAGATGTCCCACCACCGCACCCTATTTACATCAGCATTAGAGTCAGAGTTACAATCAGGCATCTGGCTGTCAGCTGAGGTTTCTAAACCATGTCTTGAGAACACTGGTTCTCCTGGGCTACAGGCCTACAAATGCCACCACCTGGTGCTGCTGTACTGCAGGGGCTGGGAGGTTTGAAGGATCTGAGGAACTGAACCCGTCGGTCTCGTTGCCTCTGGATTTGTGCCTCCAGGATAACTTCTCCTGTGGATTTTAAGGTACCTGATAAGAGTGAGCTGATGTGGCCTCTGTGCTAGCAAGCTTTTTTCTCTATCCAGCTGTCCTGATAAAGGCACCTTTTTTTTTTAGAAGCTTAATATTTCTGATTTTTCCTCCTATTGGTCAAATTTGGATTAAGTACGTCAGCAGAGTCAAGGTTCATAAGGAGAGATTAGCAGATGCACGATCACATGAACCTTGTTTTGGTAGAAAGTCAGGTTGAAAGTGCTCAGCCACAGCAAAGTAACTGCTAAAAAAAGCACATGAAATGATCTTGCACAGCAGAACGAGCTTTTGAGAAAGAGAGAACAATGAAAAGGCGTGTGGCTGTGAATGTCTCTTACCTCCAGTTTCAAGAGAAATGAGAAGGCTGAAAGGCTTCACAACCACTTAGCCGTGATGCCAAGTGTCTAAAGCAGCATGCTAATGCAAAACCATGGCTAACAAAAAGAAGTTGTTCTAGGACAGGCTCAAGAGCAACAGCTGGAAACCATCTAGACAAACATCTAAGAGCAAACAATAGGAAGAGGCTCTTGGAAATCCAGGTTTTACTCCTGGTTGCTTTTGCAGTTGTCTCACAGCCTTCTCAGGAGTTTGTGGAAGACCAGCCTGAGTCTGTCCTGCAACAGGAGTTCACCAAACACTTTCTTAGAATGAGTCTTGTTCTTTTCCTGACCCCAGAAGTCTGTCTAGGATGACAGCCCTACGTCTCTCTCCATGCCATGCTCTGTGATGAGTGTTCACAGCCTACGCCTTTCCTCCCTCTTTCTGGTAGGCATGGATTATATGTAAACAGAGCTCTGTCTCAACTTCATTGCCCCCTTTATGGGTCTAAATGGAGTCTCAGCATCCATGATACTAGCACTTTCGTTAAGAAATACTCCCTTTCTGTATTGTTGTCAGAATCCAATCAGTCAATCATAGAATCATCATGGCTGGAAAGGACCTCCAGGGTCATCGAGTCCTTGAATGAGGACCCAAAGAGAAGCCAGGAGCTCTTCAAAACAGAATAAAGAAGTCAGGTTGGAAAAGACCCCTGGGATCATCAAGTCCAACCATCCACCCTACCTTACAAGTTCACCCCTAAACCACATCCCTCAACAGCTCATCCAAACCATCTTTAAACACATCCAGGGATGGCGACTCAACCACCTCCCTGGGAAGCCCATTCCAGTGCCTGACCACCCTTGCTGTGAAAAGATTCTTCCCAATATCCGAGCTGAACCTCCCCTGTTGTAACTTGAACCCATTCCTCTTGTTCTGTCACTAACTGCTTGTAAGAAGAGACCAGCACCAACCTCTTCACAACATCCTTTCAGGTCGTTGTAGAGAGTGATGAGGTCTCCTCTCTGCCTCCTCTTCTTCAAACTACACAGTCCCAGCTCTTTCAGTCTTTGCTCATAAGATTTATTCTCCAGGCCCTTCACCAGCTTAGCTGCCCTCCTCTGCAGCTGCTCCAGCACCTCCACATCTCTCTTGTATTGAGGTGCCCCAAACTGGGCACAGTACTCAAAGTGTGGCCTCACCAGTGCTGAATTCAGGGGGACGATAACCTCCCTATCCTGCTGGCCACACTGTTTCTAATACAAGCCAGGATGCCATTTGGACTTCTTGGCCACCTGGGCATGTTGCTGGGTCATATTCATCTTCCTGTCAGTTAGAACAAAAGCACTGAGAGCGATGGGAAGCAGTCCTGCTAGGGAGAGTTAACCAAGTTCAGAACAGGAGGAAGGGGTTAAGGGTGGACAAACATCGACTCAGGAGATGCATTTGATGTTCATTACACTGAAAGGCAATGCTGTGCCAACAAAAATAAGCCCCGTGTATTTTATGCAAGACAAATCAAGTAATTAATTTCTGTTTTAAGCTGGTTTGATTTCTGTTCCAGACCTCAGATTCTCTCTAGGCCGGCGCATTCTTTGAAAAAGCTGACGAAAACGGCCTCGAGGGAGGGGCAAAATAAGGAAAAAAGAAAGGAGACTAAGAGCCATCAGGAAAAGCTGTGAAAAGCACCTGAGTAAATGCATTCGTTTCGTTCCTTTTAAGAAACTATTTCCCACGTGTGGACTTACTGCCACGCTCACACTTTCGCGTTCGTGCACTAAAGACTCGGGGTTTTACGCGGTTGTTTTCAAGAGGCACCGCGTTTTCACACGAGGCCGCGTTCGCTCCTTACCAAGGCCATCACGTGCAAGTACCATCACGCGCAATGATTCTGATAACCCCAGGAACCACAGTGAAGCAGTTTGACTGCTCTTCTATCATTTTTCCTGTAGCTTTTCAGACAACTAGAGCTTTACAGGCACCTACCCTAGAAATACAACAGCAGCTACACAACTTGTGACGCACAGAACGCACCGGATCGTGTTCAGGGTCAGGCTCCTCATCATGTCTAACGCCACAGCCTGTGGTGACAGCATCACAGCAGGTGGCTACAGAATCCTCAAACAAGTCCTTATAGTTTCAATGAAAAGGTTAGTAGGTTTTGGCACAGCTGCAGACTGCCTCTTCCTAAGCACCAGACTCATCTTTAGGGGTGACCTCGTAGAGCAGCATGGATGGTTGGACTCGGTGATCCCAGGGCTCTTTTCCAACCTGAATGATTCTATGACTCTATCTACACACAACTGTGTTTGAACTCTAGTTCTCCTGCTGGTTCCCCAAGTTTACTTGAAGCATCTGAAAAATCTCGGTCTGCATTTCCTGAAAAATGGCCTACATGGCTTTTTTTCCAAGTGTCGAATGAGGCAGAGATGGAGTTTAGCTGGTAGACCACAGAGGAGTTGCCTTGGAGAGGAAGAGCAATTTCTCAGCACTAGCTTAAGAGAAAAATCTCTTGGCATAAACACATGCTTAAAAATAAACATATCATTCATGTAAAAAAGCATGAGGAACCTAAGGAAATTAACCTTTATCACAGTCTTTCTGATTCATTTTTTTGGTGAGCAGAACGTAACGAAGACTGATCTGACAGCCCACACGAAGTGACAGTCTCTTGCTGTAGCAGGAGCTAACATGCTGCCGTTGATCAGATACTGACCATATCAGCTGTGGATCCAGCAGTTGCCTTCTACATCACAGAACGTTAGGGATTGGAAGGGACCTTCAAAGATCATCTAGTCCAATCCCCCTGACACAGCAGGATCACCTAGATCCAGTCACACAGGAACATATCCAGGTGGGTTTTAAACGTCTCCAGAGAAGGAGACTCCACAACTCCCCTGAGCACCCCACTCCAGTGCTTTGTCACACTCCCAGCGAAGAAGTTCTTTCTCATATTGATGTGGAGCCTCCTATGATCTGTTGGAATTAAGAGGAGACCAAAAAAAACCTCAACCTAAAACAAAAACCAAATGGTGACTGAGAGAACTGACTTTCCTGATGCAGAGATCTTGGTCTTGGCAGGATTTTTGGTGGGAGGGGAAGGGGAGGCTTTAACACCAGCATTTAAAAACTAAACAAATCCCTTTGTGGTAGCAGTACTTGAATGAGGACCCAAAGAGAAGCCATGAGCTCTTCAAAACAGACGCCAAAGATGAGAGCAAAGGAAGCTGAGCTTCAGTGAAGGCAAAAGAAATTGTTGCTACCGCCATGTGCTGAAGCTAAAATGGTTGTAACCCTCTTGCCAGCACAGTCCCACTGTCAAGCAGGCAGGTTTCTATCACAGCAGGCAGGTTTTATTATAGAAACTCTCAAAATAAGATGTTGGTATTAAATTTTAAAACAAGTATTTGCACTGGGAGTTTGCCACTGACTGCTTAAAAAACAACCCCAAGAGTAAAACCCAAACCCTGCAACAAACACACAAGCACTAAAACACCCCACTCCACCTACAGCCCAGTAGGTGGTGCAAAGACTGAGCCCTGCAGAGTTCTTCCGAGGGGCCCTGATCTTTAGGGGGGCAGCAGGGCACCACCCAAGTCTGTTCACACTCCAACACAAACGATCAGGCAGTAAGAGCTGGGTAAAACCGTGCAGGAGTGACACTGTTCAGCATCAGCTGCTGCACCTCACCATTTTCAGGCCACTGCAGCAGTAGCTGTCTGACCTTCTGGGTAGGTTTGCAGCATGTGGCCGCGTGTGCTTCGCTGACTACCAACGGTTAGCGTGGCAAGGCCGGGCTCCTGGTGACAGGCAGAAGAAAATGAGTTCAGTAGCACCTCAAGGAAGAAAGAAAATACTCATTGCTGTACGGGGTAGGATGGGCAGATGTTGCTGCAGCTAGGAGACCAAAAGGCCCTGGGTTCCACAGGCAAAGCTATTGCTGGGTGCTGTTGTTCGTGGGAGGTCAGAGGGCTGCCCGGATGCAGGGAAGGAAGACAGGACTCAGAAGCGGGTCTGGTGATTGAACAGATCAGGGCACGTTCCATGACCAACACGCCTGTCAGATATGCTTAGATGATCACCAGAAGAGCTACATCTGGCAGAAAGGACGACACTAAAGACAACTCACTGTCACCACAGAAATATGTGACTGGTTCCAAAGGCCACGTGAATGTCCCTAAGTTAGAGGTGGCCTCGTGCCTTGTAAAGCAGAACTAGGAACACAAGCTTAGCACGACTTCTAGGCACAGTGAAGGCAGCAGGATATGAAGTTCAGGAAATGCTAGTGACAGGCAGACAATAACTGACTTTCATACAGAAAACAGGGGCCTACAGTGCTGCAACAGTAGCACTGTTTTCTCGACCACAGCACTGGAAGAGGAAGGAAACCACTGACTTTTAATTTTCAATAGTCACATTGCATTCCACAATAAAGAGGAGGACCACTGCCATGGTCATCGTCCTTTTGGAGTCAGTGAAGCCAAGGAATTTAGGGATGGCAGGATTACTGACTCTGAAGAAAGAGAGCTCCAGGACCTACACTTCCAAGCAGAAAAGGCTGACTGTTTTCACGACCAGGCTTTGAAATCTTTGCGTACCCACAGACTTTGATGCTGCAAGCAGGCACGCCCAGGTACCGCTGTGGCCGAGCAGCACCTCCACTCTACACCAGGTAGTTTTTTCAGATGTCAGACATCAAACAGGGATCAGTGTGTGCTGTTTAAAGGACCGTGTTAAGACCTTGACATTTCTACCACTTTCCCCAGTCAATTTTTGAAATGTTTAATCACTTCTAGCACTGAAACCGCAGAAATAATGACATAAGAGACAAGTGCATCTTCTGTGCCTCTATATATTATTTAAACCTCCCCACAAGCACTCAGTTCTGCATATATGAAGTGCTGTGTTACTTGCCATCCTTTTCTTTGATCTGCTGAATATGTATATGGCTGCATCTTGAGACTTTTTCCCAAATGCTTAATTCTTTGAATTCGCTCCACTAGTCACATTTTCTTTCTGAATCAAGACGACCAGTCATTCTGTGTACAATAATCAAGCGCTGCGAGATGGGAAGAGCACTCTGTTCACCTTAATAGCTTTACATCTGTATATTGAAGCTCTGTAGCAGAAGACCACTTCAAGAGTCTACAACGACACCAGCCCCTTTTCTACATCTTAATGAGACGTAGCCTCCCTGTTGGCTACCTTGCTTGATGTATCCTGCCAAAATCGGCATTAAATGGTAAACATGGTGCTGCCCAGTACTTTATGAATCACAGAACATTTGGGATTGGAAGGGACCTTGAAAGATCACCTAGTCCAATCCCCCTGCCACAGGAGGACCACCTAGACCAAGTCATGCAGGAACACATCCAGGTGGGTTTTAAATGTCTCCAGAATGTCTCCCCCTGGGCAGCCCTTTCCAATGCTCTGTCACCCTCACTGTGAAGAAGTTCTTTCTCATATTGATGTGGAACCTCCTATGTTCCAGCTTACACCTGTTGCCCCTCGTCCTATCACTAGATGACACTGAGAAGAGCCTGGCTCCATCCTCCTGACACTCACCCTTCACATATTTATAAACATTAATGTGGTCACCCCTCAGTCTCCTCCAAGCTCAAGAGACCCAGCTCCCTCAGCCTTTCCTCATAAGGGAGGTGCTCTGCTTCATCATCTCCATTGCTCTGCACTGGACTTTCTCCAGCAGTTGTGTCCTTCTTGACCTGAGGGGCCCAGGGTCCCTTTAATTCTATCGCAGACAAGCACACCAGAAACGCACAAGCCTTTTACAAAGAACGTGGGGGAGGCAGTAGCAAATCCCACCCAGTTAAGTCATTTGCAGGGTAACCTAAATCTTCAGTTGGATGCCTTTCCCAGTATTTCAGATGTACAAAACACTGAATAAACACTCCTGCTTTGACAGTCTTGACAAACCAAAATATTGCTTATAGTGGTAACAGTGTCTTTGGGGATGGCAAAACAAATGTAAATAACCTGAAGATTCACATCATCAGGCTGAAAAGGAGGTACAAACACAAGAGAGACAGGGAGAGGAAAAAACCCAGTAAATGTTAAATACACAAGAAAATGCCATTTGGTCTTGCTAGGTTCTTCCACACCAGACACTATTAATGAAAAAATAAGTGTCATCTTCCAGTCATTTCAGGTTCTGCTCAAGCTATTGTCACAGCAAAAAATGCAGTTTTTCACCTGGTCACAAGTTTGCAGATGACAAGATTTGACTAATTAAGACTTGATTAGCATACAGGCAAGAATCAGAAGGACTAGAAAAGGAAGAAGGGGAATCTGAAGCACAAAGGGGCAATCAAAAGTAGCCAAGTTTGGTATTTCAGGTAACACTTGGGACCAGAGCAGAGTCAGTAAAGGTCACCTCAGTCCTTGCTGCCTTAGCTTAGCCTGAGAAGTCTGGGATTTCAGTGCATCCTGACTGGACCCAGAAGCCTGCAAGCGCTGCGAGACGCACGGGTGTTGACTTTGCAGGTAAAGGCTGCACATCTTTGTGCTGCAGTAATGAATTCCAAAGGAGACAAAGGGAGGGAAAGCTCTCCTTTTCTAACAATCAGTCCCAATTTTCAAAACACTAAGTCCACTGCAATCATTTTCCTTTAGAACACTCCCATTATCCTCCAGATATAATCTCAATATGTTCTTTAAACCAGCAGGAATTTTTGACTGAATTAATTCTATTTTTATTTTTTCCTGACGTTTACAAATAATTTTATGTAACAGACCAACAGTTGCCATCTGTTACCTCAGACTACTTTTAGGCCTCTACACAACACATCCTGCGGATGTAGCCTACTTTTTTTTGCTAGTAGATACAGTACTTCATGACTGACAGTATTAAATATGTTGGACTGTGACTAATGAAACATTTTGGATTGCTCCACGTGTGCTCCACATGTACGGTGCTATCAATCACTGTCATCTGCAGCTATCATTAAGGATGGTATTTTGCCTTCTTGGAACACTAATAACTGGATTGAACAATACAGACATCCATACACAGAATTGCAAATGTTGGTTTGGGGATGCATCTGATAGCGTAGACAGGCTCTGGGAAACAGCCCCACGCAGCTCAGCTCCAGTGGTTCATGCTGCTGCTATTTCTGAAGGTGGGCCCTGCTGTTGCACAGCTGCCTGAACCACTCCCTGCTCCTCCTCCCTCCACACAAGTCAATAGCAGGCTGTGGAGGGTACAACAAAGACCTCAGAGTTACCATAAAGGATTTTTTGGGCAAATGCCAAGAACAGCCTTGGCATGAGCTGACCACAACCATCTGGCCAGGCTCACACATATACGATCATCATGACCAGCTGAGCCACTTGCATCACGGCTTCCTGAAGCAGAAGATGCTAATGGCACCTGAACTGTTTGTGTGCTGCCTCTAGATCTAATTTCAGCTAGCAGCAGCTCACACTGGTTGATGAGGGTTGTCAGGAGCCTTGTGATATCCTAAGCAGTCCACCATCACATCGTTGTAAGAGAAGGGCTGTAGGTAGTACAAGGCTGCTCCCACTAGACCTTGCACTTGTAATTTTATTTGAGTTTTGATTAGCATCACTACTATTTATCTACTTTCTTTACGCTTGGCACTTGGTTGCCTTATTAGACTTTCTGGTTTTTGACCACTAAAAAGGACTGGTAAACCTAAGCGCTTGCTTCCTCTGCTGTCCCTCCCCATTTTCTTTTCTTCTCCAGCCCATAACCAGCAAAGAGCAGCTGGGTACAGAATGCATGACAGACCATGTACGTATGACATCAGGGATACAACATCAGGGACTAACTAGAAAGCAGTCTTTGAATTGCCGGAACGATGAAAGACATGAGGCTGGGGAATAGTGGAAAAGCTAGGTCACAAGAGAGGGAAGAAACTCGAGGGACCTGGACAATAATGGCATGATAGCTGGCAGACTGGCACAGCTATCAACATTTAATGCATGCAGCAGTGCTGGCTCTTCCACTGTACATTTGTAAGTGCCATTTCAGACCTGCCTTATTACATCTGGGCAGTCTAGCAAGCCTACGCAAGATTATTAAGTAATCCACTGTATCAATGCTGACAGAAGCATTTATTTGGTCCATATTCAGGTTTTGCAGCATTGAAAGCTACTACCATGATACTGATGGCACCAGCAATGAGGCCAGCTCACTGGATAACAATTACACTGCTATGCTGCATCTCTAGGCTGCCAAACCTCAGCCTTTGACTCAAATAATCGTGTAAATCAGACACAGAGCAGGACAAGATAGATATGGACAGCAACAATGCATGTCTACATCCTGGTAACACTTACAGTTATCACCTTAAGAAGGCTGCAAGAAGCACAGATCATAGGTTTGGGTTGGAGGGGGCCTTAGAGATCTTCCAACCCCCCTGCCATGGACAAGGACACTTCCTGACCTTGAACACATCCACAAAGGAGGCACACACAGCCTCACTGGGCAACCTGTTCCAGTGTCTCACCACCCTTGCAGTGAAGAGTTTCTTCATGACAACTAATGCAGAGCTACCCTCTTTCAGTCTGAAGCGATTCCCCTTGTCCTATCACTAGAAGTCCCTCTCCATCTCTGCGTACCACATATTTAGTACAGCCCACTGTCTATGGCAGTACAGGCCCCTAATGAGGTAAGGCAGGTAAGTAAGCAGAGGCAAGGCACTAATTTTCAAGAACTCCAGAGAAAGCATCATGTAGTATTTTGCTTCATCGTGACACAAACCATCCTTTTTCTCAAGTATCCATTGCACATAATGGACACTGGGAAGTGATTAATTAATTCCTTGTTTTACTTAGCTTGTGTGTGCAGCTTTTGCTTTACATATTGAACTTTCATTACCTCAAACCCATGAGTTTTCTGTTTTACCCTTCTGATTCTCTCTCCTATAAGCAAGAGGCTGGGAGGGGCTTAGCTGCTTTCTGGGGTTAAACCACAAGTCTTTTTTGGTGCCCAGCATGGGGCTCAAAGGGTTTGAAGTAACAACAGCTTTGATTGTGCTAGATCAAAATTCTAGCTGTTATTGCTGTTCAGCTTCTAATTTACAGGCTCCAGTGCTTGCCATGGGGCTTGCTTGCATTACCTGCACTGAGACTGATGCTTGTTAGTGGCTGCTTTTTGCTCTCCCTAATCATGGTACTGCTCATCATCCTACTCTGATGTGCCTGGGAACATTTTCATAACTGGAGTGGGAGTGAGAGCAGTTTTGGTGCTTATCTGCAGACTGGGGTTAAACCACAACAGGAAGAAGCCAAGGGCATCATCGAGAATCAGACTTACCATTTAACATGTGCATCTACTGCACAGACACAGCATTTCAGAGGACTGTACTTTGGTCCTACATCTCCCTCAGCTTCTAATACATGTGTTCCATTCAGGCATATAGAGAAGAAAAAGAACACATGCTGTTAAATACCTGCCTCCACAGCTTCATCTTCCTCCTGGCGTAACTCAGGGTTCAACTACAATGCCTCTAAAAACCATTCAGAGCACACACAGTAGTGGGATCTGTCCTGTCAACATAGTGGGAACAGGAATACAGACCCCCATTGTAACTTTCTTACCTGAATTGGTACTTATTATACAGGTCATTGACACAGCAACACATTTTTCAGAAGGTTCTGAAGCTCCTGTGCTCCAGTTCCAGGAATGGAAACACCAGAGGCTTTGAAAGAAATACCTCAGGTTTTAAGTTGACTTCTGGACCCTCTGTGTTACTTCTGCAAGACACACAACAACACTTATGACAGCACAAGAGAGGAACATGTCTGTAAGAGCTGCACACATCACTACCTGATTAATCCCATGGTACTCTACAAAGAGCACAACTCATCTCAAGTATCATTTCACTGGACAAGAGTACTAGAGCTTTCACTTACACCTACCCAAGAAAAAAGGCACAATTCCATACTCCAAATACTGAAATGTAACTCACTATCACAACCAAAGCTTCTAATGATAATTTAAATTAATTTTTTTAATATTGCAGAAGCTTCCACTGGATGCTCAACTGGCTTAACTTCCCATCTAATGGCACAGAAGCATAAGCAAACCCCTACTCCAAACCACACTATCTGTTACCAGATAATTAGAAGACATTTAAGAAAGTAGATTGTAAAGCAGCTGGATGTCTGTCACCACACAGTTTGCTTTGCTTCCACACCTACTATTTTTCTTTGCAAGTGGCATGTGAAGATTGCTCTTGCCTTTCCAGTTAAAAGTCTGGGCAACAAAGTAAGGTATCCTTCCAGAAACACGTGCCACAGGCAGTGCTAGCTCAATGGGCTAGCACTTGAACAGCCCCTCCCAATGTAGCACTTCAAATGTTAACCAAGAGCAAACCTTTCTCCTCTTCCCTCTTAACACAAACCTCCTCTCAGAAGACTGGGTAAGCATGACCTTGCTTCATTCAGTGCTAGTGTTTCACACCAAGTTCTTTGTCCCATTTTCATGGGACAAGGCCTAAAGCACACAAAAGCCAAAATTCTGGCTAGTTGCAAAGATGAGACAGAGGGCAGAAAAGGCACCCTTCAAAATGAGATGAGGTATACTCTGAGTTCTCCTCGTTGAAAGGGGGGAATTGGGAAATTCTGCACCACTTCAGTAATGAGAGAGTTCAACCTATTCTCTGAGAAGTCAGAGCACAATTTTCTCGTAAAGCCTCAACATTCCTTCAAGCAGCTAAAGATTATTCTTGCCTTCAAAAGTCACTGTGGTGAGGGTGGAAAAAGGAATCAGGCAATCAGGGGCCAGGAATGGATCTAACAACCATGCATCATCACTGCTATTTTATTGGTTGGCTTTGTACAAAAGCCTTTCAGCATTTATGAAAGAAGGTAAAAGACTGGATTTTTTTCACCATTTGTGTACTGGCGCATCGGCAAGACTACACTCTAGGTGTAGTTAATCTGATGCACCAGACAGACCTTTGGTGCAGCAACTGCAAACTTCACCAGAAGCCTAAAATGGGCAAAATTCAAACACTATGAACTGTGAAGACACAGGCAGGTTTGCGTGGGTTGCAAAGGCAACTGGGGTACACACCTTAGGTACAAACAAAACTGAAAGAGCAGAAAAAAAGCCAACTTGAGAGGAGAAACTAAAGGCTGGTTAAGAAAGACCCTTCTGCAGGTGAAGTCATTGCCAGGGAGAAGAAAAGGAATTTAAGTTCACTTCCAGTCTTCAGCCTTGCCTCCCAGGGGCTTTCAGTGTGAAGTAGTACTCTTGGTGTTCAAGAGCACATCGAGCCAGTAAATCCCCAGTAATGGTGACATTTTTCTGTTCTGTCTCCAGACTTTTCCCACCTTTAACAACTTCTGTGTCAGGATACATACCCTTATCAGACAGAAACTTGCAAAGTCTGTAGACTAATGCAGCTGAGAGGCCAAAAGACTGTCACAGTTAAAAACTCAACCTGCTCAAAGAACAAATTTTTTTTTTTAAAAATGTATAATTTTTACATGATCCAAATACATATTAGAAGACTAATAGTCCATGTACAGAATCATAAAGGTCTTTTCCAACCTAAATGATTTTAAGACCAAGTCCAGCCACTAACTGCATCAAGCCCAGTACTAAGCCATGTCCTTATTCTAGATAATCAGAATCTGAATTTTTAATAGTTTCCCAAACATTCATGCTTTTCTTCTGAAAGACAATTATTTCTGCTAGAGAATCTCTGTAGAGGATGCACCATTAGTATCTTGCGTATATGGAGATGTATTTTAAAAACTCTCCTCTAGGAGCAATGTTCTACAACCAATTCCTGTGGTTTCATTGAGTAACACCTGAGCAGAGAACAGTGCAAGACGCAGCTATCTAAAGAACATGGTCCCCTTTGATTTATAATCACTAGCATGAGCATTTCCTTCTGCTAAGTACTTGGTCTTACAGAGAAGAGGAAGCCTCCAGTTAAAAGCTGCACGTGCAACTTGTTAGATACATCCATGTATCTTCAGAAAGCACTTACGTTTATAAGCCTGATACTCCACATACTGGCATTTCCTCTTACTGAAGCTGCTTCCCAGTTGAAGTGGGAGGTCTCAGTCATTATGTGCATGGCCCAACACGTATGTAGAAGAACCAAGCGAGCCCCGAGCAAAGGCAAGGTCTCCAACATCAGTTTAGCTAGCAAGGGAACACAGCTCTCTCTCCTTGGCGACAGAGAGGGCAACAGTGCCCTGCAGGGAGGCAAATATCCTGAATCTAAGATTTTAGGCTGATGCATGCCAGTATCTTTAGAAGCAGCATTGACAGACAGTAGCTGGAGGGGTGAGCAGCTGGTGACTGTTCCTCACAAAATAGGTAAGACAATAGTGCAAAAAGAGATCAAACCAGGGAATACGAGCATCTAAAGCTTAATCGACTATGCTGTGAATCTCAATGCGGTTTTATTATTCCGCGAGTCAAAAGAAGCACTCGGAAAAGCTACAGAGGAACATTTCTTGCAGTACTTTCTCACCCAGCACGGCAAACAATACACAATAGGGACACTATAAACTAAATAACTTTGCACAGAAATTCCATCAACTCAGCCATGTGCCTATTTTAATGTTTTTGTAACAAATTCACACAAGAAGTTTGACTGGGTAAAACCCTCTGAAGAATAAAGGGGGAAACAAATTCAGTGAAAGACAATGCCATGGACAATAAAGCGCCAGCAGTACAGCTTTTTAATTGGCATGATGCAACTTTTCTTTCCAAACTAATTAATCAAATCACAATGAAAGATCATTGAACTTGCAAGATATGAGCTACTCTTTCCATTTTAGGTTCTCACAGTATTTTTAGAAATACCAGCTTCGACTTTTACTACACAACTAAGGGAAGGCTTTCCATTCCACTGAATTAACCTTTGCTTCAAAGCATGATGTCATAGCCTTCCTTATGCAAGTCAGCTATACGAGTTGGGCAGTTAGGCACCAAGGATCGAGACCAGGATAATGCTAAGGATGGAACTTGGCTGGACTCTAATTTCTGGTCTTAGAATGCAAGATGAGAAGTGTTTTGAACTAAGAAATGTATAGGGATACCCCTTAAGCAAAGCTGAGCACCTTGAACGCAGCTCCTCAAGGAAGTAATTCACAAGTACACATGTGAAGCCTACCAAGCAATGCATGATCGAGACTGATGCAGATATGAAAGGACTATCACTTCATATATAACATCTCAGCAGAAGTCACCCTACCTGCATTACTTCACTAGCACTATTTCAGTAATGGTTTTTAACATTCTCCTGAACTCTGAAGTCATGACTCAATGCACAAATAACTGACAGCTCTAGTGGCAAGTGAAGTTTAAGGGAGATTGTTTTTCACAGGAGGTAAACATCTAAGTGCATAACAGTAATATATTTGAATACATTTTCTCACACTGATTCTCCCTCAAGCCCAAAAAGCTACAAAGGGGGCCAAGGTCTAGTTCTATCCAAGCTGCATGAGCTTAAGAAGTGACAGGGAGGACAATTTCACACCACCTACATGCAGGCACTCAGCTTAGCTGAAGCAACTTCACCTCCCTTGAACAATCAACACAGAGAGACAAGCTTCTTGAAAGGGTAACTCAGATCAAATAATGCTAAGGCACTTGCAAGCATGATTTATATCAGGGATCTATCTGTCTCCTCTAGTGAAGAGAGTGACTAGTGGTTTACTCAGCTAAATTAGATGCCTAAAGGTAGATGGTGAAAATATCACCCTAACTTCTAGATCAAGCCTCAAGGGGCTCTGTTGGAGATGTACTACCTGTGACCATGTGAAAAAACTATCACCTATATAATCCTTTTTTCCTCCTAATTAAGGTGGGGGAAAAAAACTCCCAGTTACATTTTATGCTTATGGACAGTCAACAACTACTATCATTATTTCAGTTCAAAAAAAACTGACTAGTAAATGACATGTTAGTTTATTAGTGAGCATAAAAATAGGAATACCCAGTTTTTAAAAAGTTTAGCTTGTGACAGAGCTTGAATTATCAGAGTAATGCACTGCAAAGAGTGGAAAAGAAGTATAAGCACATTCAACTTGTCAGCAAGTACGATGTTCTGGATGTTCTGCAAGGCACTTTATATTCAGCAGAGGTGAACCTCTACATGTCTTCAAAAAACACAGTAAGTTCAAGCAATTAAGAGTCAAAGTAAAACATCTCTAAGTTCCCAATTCTCCTAACATTAAAAATACGTTAGAACCAAAAATTAAAGGCACAACTAAGGCACCAACTTCAGTTTTTAGCTAGAGCTTTTAACTTTCACTACAAACTAAAAAGATGAACCACAACCTCTTCACAGTCTTGTAAAGACTGCAGATTAACTCTCATTTGTGAAAACATGAGACAGTTATGCACATTTATTGTAAACAGTTTAATAAATTCCAAGCTTAAGCCATTGCAGTAATCACACTAAAATCCATAATAAAAAGACACCCTTAGCCATCACTATAAACATACCAGCAATTTTAATTAATTCACAGTAGCAGATTCATGGATTTGGTTTTCACAAGACAAACAGTAAAAATACACAGGAAAAATATCTCAAGTTCACCTATAAAACCGTTAGCATCGAACAGCACAATCAGTCAACTATACTGTAGCAAGACTAATCTTATCAGTGTAAGGAAAGCATTAATTACATATTCTTGCTTTTGTTAGATATTCAGGATTTTCCACCATTCAGACAAAAGCACTTAATAGCACACGCACAAGTTTCTCATATTCAGAGCACAGAAAGTACAAGTTCATCACTGATCTCTGTCTTCACAAAACAGCAAATCCACCTCTTGCAAGCATGCCAAGTGAATAACAAGGTTTAAGCGTAAGAAATGCAGACACTTGCTCTTCAGCCAAAATTCAGGTGCCCTCCAAAACAGTGTGAAACTACTGGTTTTTCATCCAGCTCTGCGAAACATCCTACTGATGGGGTCGAACCCCACTAGTCATCTCAGTGGCCAAGGTTAAGGCTCCTGCAGAAGTAGGAGGAGAAGAAATTGTTGCCACCTCAGCAACGTGCAATCCCAGGAAAACAAAGGGGATTCCCATTGTCATTGTCTTCATCTGCAGCTGATCATCACCAGCACTAGCAAGGCAGTAGCTTGCGCAGTTATCTCCACAGCGGGCAATGTCACAACCCGACCAACAGCACAAACTACTACCTCAGCCAGGGCCCTGGTGCACCCGACCCCTTCTGAAGTGGGGGAAACAAGCAGACAGACAACACAGCAACGATAAATGAAATTAGAGGGGAAAAAACAGCAGAAAGATAAAAGGGTTTCTGGGGTCTTTTGATGATCCTCTTGTCTCCTTTATCTGCTGCAGACATCAACCAGACTCCTCTCGCCTGACTGTGAAAAGCGAAGGGAAACCCCGCCCAGCTCCCTCCCCAGCTTTGCCCTTTTCCTTGCATGACCTGAAAGCGACGGGAAGAGCTTCATTTATCAGATACATTACAAACCCCAGCTGGTACTGTAAAGATCACATTTAAT